>JAEQBA010003348.1:165000-287768 GCA_019434445.1 Phalangium opilio
TCCTGGTCATATTAGCAAATTATTAAAGTAGCCCTTGGTCATTAGACGAATCTTTATACTTAATCATCCTTGCTGTAGACAGAACGTTATTTTCACTACATAGTAAATCATCCTTGAATTTTATTATTCAATCCTTTAAATTATACTTTTTATAACAATCACTCCAATCTTCAATAATCCTTGCTTTTATATTTCCAAATTGAAACATGAAAGTACTTAAACCATAATAGAAGTGAGAGACGCAAGCGTTATTTACAGATAGACAGACGAACTATTATATTATTTCTCATTATAATATCTTTCAACCCTGAGGGATACGGTAACTAGTCATTCGGGACTTGCCGATTAACAAAAATGCTCGCTTCAATACGATTATACACTTCAGTGACCTCATTATACAGTTTTGTTTTTATTTACTTTCTCTGTCTGGAGTTTTATTGTTATTTCTTAATCATAAAGTAAACAAAACTTTACAAAGAAAAAAATTGAAAAAATAAACATCCAATTATCATAAACATACGAAATATCTGCGGTAAATTTTAGTTTCGTTTGAAGTTTCGTCACGGTTCAATTCAATAGCATAAAAACAAAACTAACCTTGAGACTAACGGTTTATTAGTCTCATAATTTAAAAATTAAATTCGGAAAAATTTATTTTAAAACAAACCGTCGTACTCAGTTTTCATATGACTTTTAATTAGTTTTGATGGTGACTAAGTCAAATCCGTTTTTTTTTTACTTTACGGGCGTCCATTTTGAAAGATGGCGGTTTATCGAACGCCAAAAGATATAAAACTCGTCTTTAGGTTATGGGGAACCGGTGTACTAGGTATTAAAGAAATCGGATGATAACGATCGCACAATGCTGCAGATTTTTAACATTCTTGGTCGCCATTTTTCAAGATGGCGTCTGATTGGAAAAACCTTTCTTAGTGTCTGCCTGATATTTAAGAGTAACGTCCTTGCAAATTAATATATCGACATCTTTAATTTTTATATTTTCAATTCGAATTTTTTTTAGATCCAAACAACATATAATTATCGATTTATTTACTACTTTAATAATTTTATTTATGAAATTATACTGATCGTTATCGATTGAATTTTGGAAATGATTTTGGTAAAACATACACTTAGTCAATTCCACTATCCGTGTACAAGTGGGCGTCAAAAACGTGCCACGCAATTTTTTTTTTTGTTGTAAAATATAATTTCCCAAAATTTCAAAGGGAACATAAGGGTTGAACATATAAATTCATTAGCGTTAAAATGATGAAATAGGTTGAGAGACTTTCATAAATTTCAGTAGGGCGCTATCTTTCATTCAGTTTCGTCCGCTTGCAATAGACCAATTCGAATATTACATGCAGAGAATCAATCTTCCAGGGGCAAGTCGCCATTCTGAATAATTTCCCTCACACCAGGAGACATCGCTAGAGGCATGACCGGGTTTGCTAGCCTCTCACATGCAGTGAGCTTGGGCTGCCCTCTAGTGGTGTTTCGTGGCGTGAGGGAAATTATTCAGAATGGCGGCTTGCCCCTGCAAGTTTGTTTCTCTCCATGTAATGTTCGAATTGGTCTATTGGAAAGTTATCGAGGAACACTAAATTGAGATTAAATCACATTTTACGGAAACGTTCATTAAATTCAACTAAACATTAGGCGTGAATTTTTAATAAATTTTGCAAGTTGTTGACTCTTGGCTTAAAATTCATTTGTTCATTTTCCTCCGCTTGTAGATGGCCATGTATCAATTAACACTAGAATAAAATCATGTTTTTACAAACACTACTTAGTACTTATTTTATTTTTAGTGTTGGACGCCACTGGCAAACCGGAAGCGGGTATATTACGCGGTACCATGGGACACCTGGGAGATTACCAACAATGTCTGAACGTTGAAGGACCCCTGATTGACCTGACGGACTTCAATGAAAGAATACGTGGAAAGTATTGTCTCCTCGATATGAAACTGCCTTTACCACCGAAACCAAAACACGTCCGCTTATTTGAACCAGTTTTTACACAATTAAACACTACCTTCAAATCTGAAGTAAGTGCGCAAGTCCTGTAATAGCATTTACAAAATCTTAAATAGTAAAATGTCTGCAAAATTGTTTAGTATCTTTCGCCTCTCACCAAGGAGGATATATAAGAGGGGGAGGTAAAAAATGAGGCAGACGCGCAAGCCCTTCACGTGATCGTTATTGGGAACGAATGATATTTAAGATTATAAACACGCTCATGAGGCTAGAGAAAGGAGGCTTAAGCTCTCTTGCCGGGAGGGGGTGCCGGTAACCATGGTAACTGGGGAACGGCACAGTACCGTTTTATGAACGGGGGACTACGTTCATTTTGTCTGGCTCCGAACCTCCCCTCTAATACATCCTCCTTACCCGGGTTCGAACCTGGTCGGTGATAGCAGGTGTAAAACCGGGAACAAACCCTTCTTCGTAGAGAAGTTGTTAAAGGATTTAAAATCAACGGGTGTTACCCGGTTTTTCCTTACCATCAAATGTTGCTGAGGTTAACGGTAATAGTTAGTATAGGGCGCTTTTGGTTAGTTGTGGCAGACGGGGTTAGCCACACCACACTGAAATTAAGCTTCCTATAGGTGTTATGGGCATGCAATAAATCTAGATTATTATTGTTATTATAAAATTGAAGAAAATCTTCTATAAGCTTTCAATTTCCCTTTATATTGATTATAGGTTAACTAATAAATTCTATAGACAAGCTCTCAACAAGGGTGTGACACTAAACATAAATTGGCGGTTTATTATAAGTTAATATTAACATAGGGTTACCAAAATTCAATCACTTTATTTCGAAGTTTAATAATTTTAAACGTGGAATGGTTCCAAGTTTTTTAGAATGAATTTAATCTTGCCCTGATAAATCAAATTTTACCATTTCAAGCAACTACAGTGTTAAATATTTTGATAAGCTTTATAATTTTATTGTAAAATTAATATATTTTATTTTTTATTTTTCAGAGTCTAAATATGATCGTGAAACGGCTTCTGTTCCTGAATTATTACACGCCATTTAGATTTGCTATTTGTTTACCATCGCAATGCTCGACTGATGACATTACGACAGTGCTAAACAGAGGTAACTATGAATTTTCTTTCGAAAAAGGATGGTACAGCCATGGATATGTAGAAATACTAACTTATTATGGATTCCCATCTCTTACCTTCCACAAGGCATTGCAACAAGTTTTGAATACTGAAACCCTAATCCAAATTTTATTGCTGTAACAGTGTCGTTATAATGATTGTTGAAACGAATTTGTAGGAACAAAGGCCTTGGGATTGGATGCCAAACTACTCTCTTGCGAAGTTAAAGAGACTATAAAATTGGATAACGTTCAAATATCAGTGTTGTAAGATATTTTTTATATTCAATCTTTTTTTTTAATCATGTACATATCGAGCGTTACTGACAGAAAGACAAAAGGTGTTGCGATTTGTTTTTATACATTGTGCTCTAAAGAGAGTGGTGCAGTGGGTTCTATGATTGATTTTGAGTTGAAATTGTATATTCAACTCCTAAATTTTTCATAGTATCGTCCTTGGAGTTCTACTTTTAGCAGTTCTTCTCGGAACCTTTTTTGAATCTTTCATTAATTTTGACGCATCTTACACATCAAATCCACCATTTGGTAATTAATATTTTGGACTAAATTAATTTTTATCAACCCTTATCATCATATTATTCCCTTAATTTCAAGATATGTTTCGTAAACTTTGCATCGCGTTTTCAATTCGTCGAAACTTCGTTCAAGGATTTGAATTGAAAATTACTCAACTTAAAGCGGCCGAACACGGACGCGGCTCCTTGAATCTAGTTCGGCCGTCTACGACCGCGAGCGTCTCACGTTTTGGAGGGAAAATTGAGAAACCGCTACTAGAGGGCCAACCGTTCTTGTGTTATCAAGAATATTCACTTTCGCCGAGTGAAGAATTTGGTTAGCTCAGTACTTCTGGTCTCATCTCACTTCTGGTGTAAACGAAAAATTGCGTTGGTGAGGAACTGGTTTCTAGCTATGTGATTGGTTATGTAAACGTAATTTAGGTTATTGGAAGGGTGTTTGTTGTTGCCCTCTTTGTGGGCTAGGTACACCAAAAAATTGCGTGCGCTCAGACATTAGTGGCTTCGTCCAGCTTTTGAGGTCAGATGCGTGGAGGAAAAAAAATTGCTAAGAAATTCTTAAGAACAATTCTCTAAACCGGTAATTCTATCCACTGTCAACTCAAATAAGGCAACAGCTTACACTGGTAAACCTATAAATCGCTGCAACGTCACCTGACACTAATTGATGGCTTTCAAACTATTATGTGCCTCTTTGGTGCCAATTTCCCAGGAATGGCACTATTCTGTCCGTTCTTAATTTTGACGCGGTGCCGACTTTAGTTTTAAATTCGAAATAATCAAAACCTCAATGGGGGTGGTAAATATTATGAGGTGGTGGTTTTTTTTTTTTTTTTTTTTTTTTTGCAATTCACACACGTAGCTTTTACGTAGTCGTAAAATATCTTGTTAGATTTCAAGTTTTAAGAGACTTTGAAAGGAATTCAAGAAGTTTTCCTTGCGGCGATTTTTTTATGCAATGTGGAAGAAATCGAGCAACATCAGAAGTAAATGAACCGAAGTTACTTAAGACTCTAAAAACTGTCCAACACATTTGCCATAACGCGGGGCTTTAAAAAAGCAGAACCTTTCATCCCCCCCTCGTCCTTGGCAGAATTATTGCAGAGGATTCTGGGACCAAAGACTATAAGTGACTGTGCCATTTAAGCCTGACTATATAGTCTTTGTTCCGGTATGGTTGTTTTGAAAAAGTCGTCTGCTTGATCAAATTGATCTTGACGTCCAAGGCTTAGGCTTAGTACCTGTTGTTTACTTGCCGTTTCGCCGTTTCGGAACTGTATACCGATGGTTTCTGATTCAAGTTTGGGTGCAAATGTCTTTCCCTATTGGTTTTAAAGGTAATCCGGCATTGTGCTTATTATTTCCCTCGGAATCGTCATTATTAGAATTAGATTTCACCGTTTTTTAGTCAAAGATAAATCTCCTAAGAAACATTGCGTGGCAACAGTGGCTGTGTTTACACTATGCAAAGGCTTATCTTGAACTTTGATTTTTTGGCGAGATTCGACTCTATTTGTTTCTATATGACACATTACCGATCTATTTTTTTGTTGAACTTTAGCTTCTAAGTAAAAATTGCACTGGGTGCTAACATTTTTGAACGACAAAACCATATCTTCTTTCAATTCTTCATCGATAAAGAATAAATCTTCTCTGAAGGAATCCGCCATTTTAAAATATACAAATTTCCGACAACCGACTTCCGTTTCCACACAGCGACCGTTTGGTGGCGTTTTTAGAATAACGGCGCTTGAGAATGGGGTGCAGGAATGGCGGTTAAATAAGGGGGATTATAAGTAACTTGTGTTTAACGAAGAAGCAATGGGGCTCCAGTAACTTCGGTTCATTTACTTCTGGCAACATTTATATGGAAAAGTCAATACTACCTTGGCTATACTCAGGAATGCATACAGCGAATAGGAATCCTTGTGTAGTCACTTTCTCAACTTATCTAGGTAGATTTTGTAGGAAGAGCTCTAAACTAAAAATTATTTATGACGAATTTTACCTCAACAATAATTCTATCTCGCGGCGCGATGTACCATACGCCAACGCCTGACCACGCGTTGCTACCAATTAACATAAAAAATCACTGTAAGAATTGTGAGGCGTCAGTTCTCTAGCCCGGCCTACAAACCAGTGTACATGGGGTATATATATGGAGCAACAATGATACCTAGTATCTGTATGTATTCCTGGAATAAAAAATAGCTATTACAAACGGCATAGCTATGAACACGCGTGTGTAAATATAAACCAGTAATTATTCATATATAATCTTCTAATTGGATTATAGAGAGTTTAAGTAAACGTGTATTGATTTTTACTGGACTTATATTTTTGCAGCGTTTCCCAGAACCACTTATTGAAGTTGTTATCGGATTCGCAACTTCAAGCGTTAAACGGGTCCGCCGGCGTTGCCGCTTTGAAGGAAGCTCGTCTGGCCGTCCAGGGTTTCCTTAACGATGGTTCCCAAGATGACATCAATGGCAACTCACCTCCTTCGCCCGATGAACTGGCCAGGTTGAAACAACCCGTGCTCTGCGCTCACCAAGAACCTGAGGTAAGCGTTGACGGCCAACTTTAATGGTGTACCGAAAATGGAATCCAAATCTCAGACTGCAGTTGAAAACTTTCGGCGATGCGTAATTGTAGTACAACCAGGGATAGATTTAATTTTAGAAGTAGGAATGGAGAACAGAGTAATCTGGGCGCGCCGTCAAAGTCTCGGACCCCCTTTCCCGGGACGGAGGGGTATGAAAGAAGAGGCGGGAGGGTCATTGCGACAGTGGTAAAAAGGAATTATGTCACTATTTTTCGCCGTTCCCGTCAGCAACGTCATCAAAACGTAGTTTAAGTGAGCCAATAAGATAATTAAAACTTCTCGTTACGTGTTGGAGGGAGGGGCTCTATACTGGGTGGTCTATGAGTCGGACTGAAGTAAATACTAACCGTTCCGTTCTCCATTCCTACTTCTAAAATTAAACCTACCCCTGGTACAACAATGACCTCTTAATAGCGTACTAGAGCGGTGCATCTTTAGGCGCATTCCACTATAGTAGCGTACTAGAAACCGTAAATAGAAAGTAATTAAGGCTAACCCTTGAACTTGAATGTGCGTGTTTGTGTGTCTTTGACAGGTCCCTAAATGCGAAGTTATCCACGTGGCGATTGTTTGCGCGGGCTACAATTCGAGCCGTTCGGTGGTGACGTTGATCAAGAGCGTTCTCTTCTACAGGAAGAATCCCCTTCATTTCCACTTCATTTCCGATTCCGTCGCCCAGCTCATCTTGCAGACGCTCTTCAACACTTGGAACATTCCAGCTGGTAATTAAAACCTTCCCCTATAACTTCATTTAATCATATCGATTTCGAGTCCCGTACTCGACGAATTACGTGCTGCCCAAAAGCGAAAACCCCTTCAGATGACGATGGGTAATTGAAATTGGAATTGGAATTGGGCTTAAAGGGACAATGAAATGGTCCCACAACCATTTTTTAATCACTAGATCTATAGATAATTTTCGCACATGGAGGATTCATACCATATGCACCTGGAAACCTGGCTACCTGGAGGACAAAACCTCGCATACTTTGTCCTCCAGGTAGCCTGGCTTCCAGGTGCAAATGGTGTGAATCCTCCATGTGTGAAAACATTCTATTGATAAAATAACATCAAGATCATTAATTAAACTTCCATTAAAACCCTTCCGTTTATTTTATATCATTTTTCAAACAATTGAAAATGTGGTTTTTGTAATAAAACAATGGTAAAGCGAGTGACCAATTAGGCCAAAGACTGGTAATGCGAGTGACCAATTAGGCCAAAGACTGGTAATGCGAGTGACCAATTAGGCCAAAGACTGGTAATGCGAGTGACCAATTAGCGACCGACACATCACACCCTTTATTCCGCCACTAAAAGCGTGTATACCCTTTGTTTCTCGAGTTTCTCTTTGTTTGGCGCGTTTTAGGCTTATTTTTCAGCTAATTTTATAAAAATGGCTTTCTATTGCTCAAAAATTTTATTTTGGCAACCGTCGAAGAATGTCGAAGCAAAGTTCACGCCCTTTTTTAATCGCGGTGTGAAGCCACGTGAGATGTCGGTCACTAATTGGTCATTCGCTTTACCTCTGTTTTCATAATAGAATAACTGTCGATTAAAAAAATGGTTCACTTATTGTTTCATTCTCACTTGAACAAAATTTATTATAGATCCACCATTTCATTCATACTTTAACAGGCTATAGTTAAAACTTAGATTCTTAATACTTAAAGTATAATGAGCTATTGATGTAAGTTAAATAATAATAGAAACTGAAATCGAGATCGTATAGTACAGTTTCTATAAGACAACTGAGTTGAATACAACTTCTCAAAGACAAAGAACGTAACGTAGAGAGGAACTTTGTTAAAATTGCTTTCGGGTTGAATTTCAGTTGACGTGAGCTTTTACTTGGCGGACAACTTACAGAACGAAGTGGCCTGGATTCCCAACAAGCACTACTCGGGAGTCTACGGTCTAATGAAGCTAGTCTTGCCTAAGGCATTACCTGACGATCTCGAAAAGGTATACATTGAAAGAACCATCGTTAGTCTTGACTATTTGTCGTCCTATTTTTAGCCAGAATCAGAGAGGATCTATAAGGGGGAGTAGTGATAGTCTTATGTAGTTGCGATTTTGTTGTACATGATACATCGTATTGCGCATCGGTGTGCGCATCAGAGAGGCTGTAAAAGTCCTGTTTTAGCTGTTTACTTGTATAATAGTTTGAAGCGGTTTAGGATGATCAGCCTATTCTAAAATCATGCTAATAATTCTAGAGTTTAATTGGCGTTAATTCAAAAGTTAATTGTAAAATAGTCTGATGTTTGAGCACTGAACATTGATGGGTATGTTGACAGCAAAGGCGTTAGATAAGACCTCGATGGACTGGTGACTTTGAAGCCCTTTTTGACGTCTTTGCTGTCCACATACCCATCAATGTTCCGTCTTAATCCTGTACTTTCTAGCAGACGATATGGCAACCCTGTTTTTGGAAAGAATTATTTTGTCTGTGTAAAAAATTATTCTGTAGCTTTTTTGAATTCCTGTTCTTGTTTATTTCAGGTTATTGTTCTCGATACTGATGTTACATTCGCTACGGATATAGCGGAACTATGGAGAATATTTAGGAAGTTTACTTCAAAGCAGGTTAGTTCCCACTGTTAACATTGACAATCAACGTCTGGCCTGAACCCTACGTGCAATAATAGAAAATAGCCAGAAATCTGAAACAAAAAGTTAGCTGGGAATTTGAATTTGAAATTTCATATTAGACTGCCAACCTTCACCCATCTTGTATTATGATACTTTCACGTTTAAAACAATTGATATTGACTCCCATATGACGTTTAAATGACGTCACTATAGCGAATCTAAGAGTAAATAGCTTCGCGGAGTATGAAACGTATGGACTATATCTTTATTAACTTTCGATTGTACGAATCTCGGAAGTTGGTTTTGGGAAGCTGGTGCATGCCACCCTCAGAAATGAATATCTGAAAACGTATTAGCATTGATTGCCTTTTTACACGGCGTCTTTACCGACTGTTGAATAATTCATAAACTAGCTTAAGCTCTATCTAGCCCGAGATGGATCCATACTTCCAAACCCCCCAAAAACCCTAAATTGAGATTTGAAAGAGTTGGGGGAAAAAGAAAAAGTGAAACACTGCGCCTACATATTCCCATGTGTTTACAAGAAAAGGTAGTAACTTCGGTTGGCTATGAATTACGTAACCACTTTTGTTCGAAAACCAACCGTGTTTTAGTTTAAAGAGATTCTAATGAAGGTAGAGGGTGGTAGGTAAACATTATTTGAAATACGCCATAGACACGTGACCGGAGAGGGAGGGTTACATTTCTTCTACTTGGAATATTTAAAACCCTAGGCCCCAGACTCAGTGCCGGATTAACACTCTCGCGGGCCCCCTAGGCACTAGGCGTTGGGGGCCCATTGCGATATGACAGATGAGAGCTTAAGGTTGACCATCGGGGGCCCCCTGAGCTCCGGGGCTCCTAGGCGCGTGCCTACAGTGCCACGTGGATATTCCGACACTGCTCAATCGAATATCTGATTGAAGATAAGGGGAGGGGCTTAGTAAAACTTTGTTAAATCACAGGCTCCTCCTTCCTCGTTTTTCATTGGCTATTCATATACATAGGACAACCTCTGACCCTAGGTTTACTTGTCCAAAACACGCAAAGAGATCCTTTTTACAGTCGGGTTCGGCGCTCATAAGTCACGTGGTTTCGGAACAGACTTCCCTAGCTACGTCAATAGCATGTGGTTTCTAGGTCCAAAAACATTATGCATGACGTCAAGGCTAACGGTTTCTACCCCTCCTCCCCTTTAATTCAAGCATAAATGAATGAAAAAATATCTTTTTAAGATTCCAAGTGGAAGAATCTATTCTTGGTATCCCTATTAGGTCAGTTACGATGTTTTTGTCTTAGAAACGGATTCACCGCATCTTGAACTAATTTCAGCCGTTTCCTTCGTAACATTGGGGGTATTTTGCATTGCAAAACGTTGCCGGGTATAAACTAAAAACAAGAAAATCATACTTTGGTCTAGAATAGCAGAAAGATACCCCGACCGCAAACGCCTCTCCATTCTTCGCTGCTGTTGTAGCCGCCTCCACATCTGGCGCGAGCAACCCTTTGAAATATTCATTAAGCCGATATATGTTTCTATCTAGTCCACCCACTACTTCCCCACCCCCCTCTCTTTCTCAAGTAGAAACCGCAAACTTTACCTAGAGAATCATAAGTAGCTTAATAATAAGTGTGACTTTTTCAATTGCCATCGTGATGCTAAATTTCTGAATAGGAGTTTGAAAGATTATTCTACTTGTTATAAGACCAATCTTCATTGTGAAACAAACCAGGAAATATTTACTCAGAATATTTTTAAACTCCAAATTAGGTTGAGATTTCATAGATATTTTGAAATTAGCACCTCCGACCAATCACATGACGCCCTGCTTTCTTTAAAAAAATTCCCGTGCCACGCTCTAGATCTCAAGCCACGATTGTCACATCGACACTGCGCTCAACTTTTATCAAATCTCGCGCATTTCATTCGAGACGGAGTGTGCCACTTAAATTTTGCTAGCAAGAAGGCGGGGTGTTACGTGATTGGTCGGAGGTGCAAATTTCAATTTGTCTATGAAGCCTCTTAATAATTTGAATTTTGATGTTTCGCTATGCAGAATGGTTTTATAATTAGTAGATGAATCGATGAAAAATCGCTTGATTTACTATTTCACCCTTACTTTGAACACCATCTCGTTTATGGTTGCAAACTTATTGTTTTTATGTTACTTTTTGCTATTTCTCAAGTACATTTTGGTTTCTAGGAAACGCGATCTCCGCAAGCTGTTGGTGATTAAAAGAAATATAAAATTTTAAAACTCTTAAATATGAAGTGTTATTAAGCTAGGTGTCATTGTGAGCCAATGAGGCCGCCTTCGCCATTTCAATGGACTTTTACGAGAAGTTAAAACAATTCAAATACCCCGTACTCTCCTCTTAGGCCTAGATCGTTTGGGTTTTAATATAGCGGGTGTCGGACAGTTGTCTATGTAACTAGCTTTTGACGGAAACCATTTAATATAAATTTTGGGCCTGGATCTTAAATTCACCAAAGATTGTGTTAAGTCTATGGCTCACATTTTCAACACTATTTTCATTCCTACACGAGTCAACACTACGTATTCATGCGCCTAAACGCCGCCCTGTTGAAGCTAAGTTTTGAGATTGAAGAAGTAAATTTTGCGCGAACACTTTCTTTTTGAAATGATTGGTGTTGAAAATTTTTGGAACATTTTCGACCCCACGATTTTAGACTATCTTTTGTTAACAACACTCCCGAAAGACAGACGCTATTAATTTCGAAAGTTCCGCGGAAATGAGTGTGGCCTAGATTTTTGCGCTCCACCGATTTTTGGTTGCTTTTCAAAAGTAAAAGTTCAGAGCTTTAAATTAATTAGCGCGACGTGTCGTGGAACTTTATAATTCGTAACTCGGTTTCTCTTTTGTAATGAAATTTTACGCAAATTGTTTCTCTAATTATTAAGTTTAAGAGTACAGTTGTATTTAATGAATTCACGCGAAAAGATAGTGAACATTCGTATAGACAAGGATGAATTTAACTTTAGAAGTAGGAATGGAGAACAGAGTAATGTGGGCGCGCGTCGAAGTCCCGGACCCCCTTCCACGGGACGAGGGGTATGAAAGAAGAGGCGGGAGGGTCATAGCGTCAGAGGTTAAAAGGAATTACGAATTTTTGGCCGTCCCCGTCAGCAACGTCATCAAAACGTAGTTTAAGTGAGCCACCCAATAAGATAGTTTAAACTTTCCGTCACGTGTTGGAGGGAGGGTCTGGGCTATGAGTCGGACTGAAGTAAATACTACCCGTTCTCCATTCCTACTTCTAAAATTAAATCTATCCCTGGTTGTAGATAAAGAAATTCGGTATTCTTAATTGTTAAATTACCAAATTATTTTTGCAGGTGATTGGACTTGTGGAAAATCAGAGTGATTGGTATTTAGGGAAGTTATGGAAGAAACATCGACCTTGGCCTGCTCTGGTACAATTTAATTATAATTAGTTTTAATTATTTATATAATTAAATTAGTGTATAATAATAGAGTATGCTTATATTATAATAGGGTCGTGGTTTCAATACTGGCGTGATTTTGCTGTATTTGCGTCGCCTTCATAGTCTGACTTGGATGCAAATGTGGCGGATGACAGCTGAGAAGGAACTCTTGAGCATGTTATTCACATCCTTGGCGGATCAAGATATCTTTAACGCCGTTCTCAAACAACATCCCTATTTGATATACAAATTACCGTGCCAATGGAACGTACAACTTAGCGATAATACTCTCAGCGAAGTACGTCAAACCCTTTTAATTAATTAAATATTATCAGAAGTATATTATACGTCTTCTCTTCGAGAGAAGTGTACCATGATTCTTCCCAAAATCAGAATTAACATTTGGAGTACACAAGGTTACTAAACCGAATCACATACACGATAAATAGTTCCCCCATCATCATTACTATATTAGCGCTGCTTAACTATTTGCCAAGGCTCATGCAAGCGCTTGTGGAATTTTGTCCCGCGTCAAGACAATCAAGGTTTGTGCCTACTTGATTGCTGAGGATTTATTACCAAACAGTTATAGAATTCACTCTAGCACGGTGCGATGCCCATCTTAAGTTTGATGAGCGGGAAAGCAAATAAAAATGGTGCCATGAGCCCGGGAAGAATCATGTTACATAACTGAAGTGTTAAGAGCATAAAGAGTGTCATCCTTATTCTATTATCCCCTATTGATCTTATGAAAAGAAATACATTATTTTCTTAATATTACAGCTTTGTTACACCGAAGTTCAAGATTTAAAAGTAAGAGTTAGAAAACATTTGCATAACACACGACTCCATTTTATTCCAATTTTCTCTTGAAACATTTGAAAGGTTATTCATTGGAATTCACCAAAAAAGTTGAAAGTGAGCAACAAACACGTAGAATTCTTCCGTAATCTTTACTTGACGTTTTTGGAGTATGACGGAAATCTTTTACGACGAGAACTGATTGGTTGCAATAACACAAAGTCTTCGCATCTCCAGGAAGCCGTAAGTACTCCTTCATTATGGGTTATTTAGTACGAAACTTCGGGCTCTGACAAGGTTAGTTAAAAGGAACTGTAAAGCAGGCCAAATTATTTGAAATACGTCACAGGCACCATGTGACGCCAAGATATATAAAGACTCCACATGGAGTACAAAGGGTGGAGCTTAGTAACCTTGGTGTTATCTCCTCTCTGTATTTTTAACTTATCAGCCAATAAAGAGCTTTAATAACTGTAAAGCAGGCCAAATTATTTGAAATAAGTCACAGGCACCACGTGACGCCAAGATATAAAGACTCCACGTGGTGTACAAAGCTTGGAGCTTAGTACTTTTGGTGTTGTCTCCTCCCTATATCTTTAACTTATCAGCCAATAAAGAGCTTTAAGATTATAGTACCCACCCATTACGTGTTTCATCATTTGAAACGGGCATTCCAATTGAACCTATACGTTTATCCTATGCCTAAGTCCAAATTAGTAAAACTAACTCTTGTAATTAGTTGAAAGTAACGGATGAAGACGATCCATGCTACGAATTCCGTCGCTCCAGAGTGGTTCAACATAGAACTCATTTATACTATATTGAGTACGACTATGAACCTGTAAGTAAATCCCACATCATTTGGAAGTTGTTTTTCAAAATTGAGATATGTCATGGTTATGTGATAGACTCCAGATGGTAATGACGTGACCCTAGTCGCTCAGCTCTCTATGGACAGACTGCAGATGGTGGAATCCTTGTGCAAGCATTGGGAAGGTCCCATTAGTTTGGCTCTATACATGTCGGATTCCGAAGTCCAACAATTTCTTAGTTTCACGCTAAATTCAGAAATCCTGCAAAGCAGGAAAAATGTTGGCTACCATATTGTCTATCGAGAAGGGGTAAGCGCAATATATTATTATTCTTATAAGCATTTGTTAGGCTTAGCACTTGTTGGGGACACTTTTAAGTACTTGAAAATGAGAAAATGTAATTGCCTTTGCAGCCATTTTATCCCGTGAACCTCTTACGGAACGTAGCTCTGCAACAGGTGACCACTCCCTTTGTGTTCCTAACCGACATTGACTTTCTTCCCATGTTCGGTCTCTACGAGTACCTCAAGAAGTCCTTCGGGACCCTTGGCCTAGTCGATTCCAAGAAGGTGAGTAACTGATGTCCCTGCTTAATTGCGACATCGCTACAAACCGAGCATTTGATTGTCCATTCAGGCTCTGATAGTTCCGGCGTTCGAAACGCAGCGATATCGTTTGAACTTTCCTAAATCGAAAGCGGATCTTTTATCCATGTTGGATATGGGGACGCTTTTCACCTTTCGGTATCACGTGTGGACTCGCGGTCACGCCCCCACCAATTACGCCAAGTGGCGAACCGCGACCACACCCTACCGAGTGCAGTGGGAACCCGACTTCGAACCCTACATTGTTGTGCGTCGTGACGTTCCCGAATACGACACGAGATTTGTCGGATTCGGATGGAATAAGGTGTCGCACATAATGGAACTTTATGCTCAAGGGTATTTACTTATTCTTTTAATATAATACTTCATTCTCTTTGAGAGAGGTGTACCAATCACAAAGCGGGCATGGTAATTGTAACATGATTCTTCCCAACATCAGAATTAACATTTATTAAAGCAAGGTTACTAAACCGAATCACATACGCCATGTAAATAGTTCCCTCATCATTACTCTATTAGCGCTGCTTAACTATTTGCCAAGGCTTATGCGCCTGTGTGTTTTTGTCCCAGCCACGTCAAGACAATCAAGGTTTGTGGGTTGATTGCTGAGCATTTAGTACCAAACACTTGAAGTTTAATGAGAGGGAGAGCAAACAAAAATGGTGCCATGAGCCCGGGAAGAATCATTAATTTTACATAACTACAGTATTAAGAGGATACAGGGTTTCATCCTTCTTCTATTATCACCTTCCGATATTAATTAATCAGTTGTTTAACTACGTAATTATTAAATGTAACTTGTTACATTTCAGTTACGAATTTATCGTGTTACCCAATGGATTCGCTGTCCACATGCCACACGCTCCTAGTTTTGACATAGCCAAATTTCGTTCCAGTTACCAATACAGAAAGTAATTACTTCATTAAATAACTGTTTTAATATCATAATTAACTTAATTATGACGTTTAAAATAAACCTTTAATATTTAAATTTAATTTCAGATGCTTGAAAATATTGAAAAGTGAATTTGTAACGGATCTTTCGAAACGTTACGGTGGCCGACAATTTTCGGCTGGTGACCGAAAACGAAAGAGGTAGCCGGAACCTCAAACTAAAGAAACTTAATACGGACTTGCGCGTGCGTGTTGTGTGCTGGTTTTTCCTCTTCTTGAAATTTACTTAAAACGAGTAAGAACAGAACAGAACAGAACTGAGACTGAATTAACTATAACTAAACTATATATACAAGAGAAATCAATCGGAGCAAAGAGAAAAAAATGTACATAATATTTATATACATATATGAAACTTTGCAAGTTTTACAGCGCTTCTAGCTAGGAATGCAGGGTATTATCAATTCAAAATGGCCGCCGCTACAATTATATCAACCATAAGTAACCTAATAACAATAGGTGGGAAGACATCAGTAAGACTGAGTTTCGTTTTTCATCATGATTTGGTTTAAACTGTCACTAAATTCTTCTAAGGGTATGCAAAGCTTAGCAAAGGCTAGTTTTAGCTCCGCCCTCCTGCATTTACGACTTCTGATTGGTTCCTGCGTTTTGCCAGCATGTTAGAAGCGCCATAGGATCCTATATTTGCTTTAAGTGAGTATGATTTAGGCTGGATTACCTTATTACCTTTAATCGAGAGAGCCTTCAGTTGTGGGAGGAGCTATGAATTATGAGATAATTTACGCGACCATATTGGTGGGTTAAATGCAGGAGGAAAGCTGAAACCCACCAATATGGCTGCCAAAACCAGGGAGAGAGGGAGAAGCCGCCTAATGCTAACAGAACTCGTATCTAGCGGGAAGGGGTTGAAAACGGGGGTATGAAATATTATGTTCTCTCTCTCTCTACCTTGGGTCATTCGGTGGATCATTGAGCATGCGCGAAGTGACATCACGAATAGTCGCTATATGAGATAAAAACTTTGGATTTTGCGCAGTAGAGCTCGCGGTGGCCCGGTCGATACTACCCCCGCTGGCTGGGAAATTTACTTCCCCACCCAAAAGAGAGACACCTCGCGCTATTCACGCGGCATCTCCCTCTCTCCCTGCCAAAACCGAGATAAGACTTTGGAGGGTCTGACGTAGTATTCATCCCACTGAAAGGTCTCTATAGATGCCGCTAAGATACCTTTATGTATACTAAACCTGGATAACCCTTGTTACTTACAAAAATACATTATCTCCTGGCTAAATGCTTCCCGTAGCAGACGATTTTTTCCTCCTACATTTAATTTTGACCCCGGAAGGGGGATATGACCAAGGTAAGAGATAGAGGGTTATGACGTTCCCATATATGGGAAAGAAATTACTCTATACGGGTTACAAGTATTTGCACATGCCCTATTTATATGCTTTCAACGCGAAATGCGCTACTTATTTCATTGTAGTTTCACACTTATTGTTATTAGAAAAAAATTGTTACTTATGGTGCAATTAACCAACCAGGGAATTAAATCTCTCTAACCAATTAATAAATTTACAATAACGTCCGGAACTCGATAAAGAAGGTCGATAGAAACATACCTTCCTGAGTAAATATACCGCTTTTTCGCGGGAAAAAGAGGCGGGAAATTTACACGTGTTTGTGACGTTCAATGCAGGCGTAGTGGAAACGCGCGCGCAAATAAAAACTCAAACGGCAGCTTCTGTTCAATGAATTTTTAACCAAGGATTAATGTGTCATTATACATGAATCCATTCAAGGACGAATCGTAGAGAATAATGTAGTGACGCCATCTATATATTGAATTTTATGGAACTTTATTTTCAATAGCGTATTTTTTTCGTCCACTAACCTTACAAGAAAAGCAAAAAAAAAAGGTGTAAAGGTTATAAGTCCTATGTTGCATTTATTTTAATGTAAAGTGCGTTAATTAGATTTTATTTTATTAATACTCATCCCTTTATGTTAATTAGCATTTACTTCTAAATACATCAACTCATGTTAACTCATGAGAACGTTAGAAGATAAAATTGGGCTGTGTTATAAATTGTTCTTTCATGTTTCCGTCATATTAGCATGCTTATAAAGTCCCATGGACGTGGAAAACGTTCTACGGACTTATGGGTTCATGACAAGGCTTACATGCCCGATCTTTATTAGTTTCCAGCCTAGAGTATCGGTATGTTCATCAATAATAGACCTTTTTTAAAACAAGGGGGTGTTTGACCATCTTGTGAAGTTGTTATCCAAAGACAATAGATGTGGCTTCAAACAAAAGGTGTTTGGTGGACTGGTAACTTTGAAGCCCCATCTAACGTCTTTGGATCTAAATACAGTACGGATAGTTAGTCTTCTCTTCAACCTATTATATCAAGCAGACGACACTCTGGCCCCTCCAGTGCACCTTTTGAAAAGGGTCTGTAACAGCATAGTCGGTGTACACATAGTACACTGTCACACCTTTGTTACTGAACACGATGTATTAGTCCGCGATATTTTTTTAAATAACAAAAGTAGTACAGTACATATTCTTCCAAATTAGTAGATATTTTAACCCCGATGATTTGCTTCAAATTCCAAATTTTTGGTTTAAATAAATTGTAAACGAGAAAATCGGGAAGAAACTCGGAATTCAAACGGAATAATTAAAAGAAAATCCGTTGATTCAAATTAATATCTTTATTCAAAATTCATTTTATAATTTTAGATATCCCAAATTTAAAGGGATAGAATTATTAATTATCGTTTCTAGCATTTATAGCCCAAGAAAATTTTAGGTCCAGTCTTTACAGCTCGAGCTAGTTCGTGAACGATAAGGGAGGATTGAAGTTCTACACTCATTTAATTTTGCAGTCCATCTTCCTATTTAGTCTGCATTACTAAGCCTTTGACAGCGCTTGACCACTGGTCAATGACCAGACACCAGGCATCGCTTTACGAGAATCTGTGACCTCTCAATAACCAGTGAAAAACTTATGGAACATATCTTATGAATTTGCGTGGTAAGGAATAACAGATTGCAATAACATAACCTTTTTTGCGTAAGTATTAAAATATTATATTCTTATATAACATCTTAAAACGTACACTTTACGGCGCAGTTATATATATTATATATATGTCAGGCATGTGTGAATAACACGTCATAATCCACAGGTAGATAAAAGTATATAATTTTTGTGAGCAACTTTGTCTGAAAGGGCACAGTTCCTGTACGTTTTTCGTAGGCAGCGTGTACCCTTACACCAAATTGTATACGTTTACCAAGGGTTATAGTTGCGTGACTTTAACAACGTTAATTGATGAGACTAGACAATGGTTAGAAAGTCAACAGAATTTACGACTGGTTAATGCAATTTTGTAAAGCAACAAAGTAGAAAGGGAAATTAGTCTTGTTAACTTTGTATTCCTCAAATCTCTAGCAACATGTATTCCTCAAATCTCTAGCAACATGTATTCCTCAAATCTCTAGCAACATTATTTCTCTTTTCTGAAGTAGGCTTACTCCTCAATCAATTTGGGCCCGGGGTTTTATGGAAGAACTCCAAAATCATATTTATTTTTTGTGTTTATACCTATTGTCACACCAGGAGTCGCTTCTATGGAACCTATAGTTTTTGTTAAATAATAAGTTGACTGACAGTTATCAGGTTGGATTTTCACCGTACGTCATCAAAATCTTCCACAAAAATATTTTCAACAAGATGGCCCCGGGCAGATTAGGCTTTTGCTCTTTCTCTGTTGACCGGGATTAGCATGACCAAATTTATTATATGATGTTCCCGGCTTATTTATACGTTTTGCCTACACTTAATTCTCGTTAATCAGATACCATTCCGATTAACAGTAAAATCCATTTAAGCCTAGTTTAATTAAATACAAATTTAGAAATTTTGTGTCACATGAGAATTTTATTTTATTTATTTATTTATTTTTTGTTACAAACCTAATATTTTTAGCAAAAAGGTAATTTAATGTTTAGGGGTAATGCTTAGAAGTGAAGGTAAACTATTATTCGTTACTGCTTCATTATAAATAAATTTCTGCTTTTCATTAACGCCTTAACTAAAGTTCAATAAACTTCCTCCGTCGATAAGCAGATTAATTCCAGTTATGAAAGATGCGTCATCGGATGCCAAGAAAGCGATACCCTTCGCGATGTCATCCGCTTGACCAATTCTGCCTAAAGGAGTTGTCCTCTGACACTCTTCCTTTAAAATTTCGAAATCGGCCCTATCAAAGTTTGGCATATTTTTGTATATGTTGGTTTCAACTAATCCGGGGTTGACAGAATTAACCCTAATTTTAAATTCAGCAAATTCTTTCGCCGCGCATCGTGTCATTTGGTCAACGCCGCATTTGGCCACGGAGTAAGGCAAACATTGGTAAGCCGCCACCTTAGACGCTAAACTGGACACGTTGACGATAGCGCCTTTGGTCAACTTCAAATGAGGCAAACAAAGTTGAATCAGACGCAAACCAGATTTGAATATTATATCCATCATGAAATCAACTTCTTCCATCGTGCTTGTACTGGCGTATTGATCACTTCGAAATAATCCAGCACAGTTGACCAAGATATCTAATTTCCCGAAGTGATCCACTGTTTCTTGAACGACTCTCTCTTGATCGTCTGCTTTAATCAGATTTCCAATTACCATTAAGACTTGTTTATCTTCTAAGCCTTGGTCTATGCACATTTGACGAGTTTTCTTTAGATTATCTCCGTCTAGGTCCACGAGGGACACGAATGCTCCTAATGATGCAAAATGGACAGCAGTGCCTTGACCGATACCGGACGCCGCACCGGTTATGATGCACACTTTGTTTTTTAGATTAGGCATTTTTGCACCGTTGCAAACTTTTCGGTATAAGTTGTAATCTAGAAAAACGACACGTTCAAATGCGAGTCGAGTGTTTGTAGGGGGAATTTCCCATTTAGAGTTTCAGTTTGGTGTGTTTGTTTCCGTGTTACTGGGTTTAAATTCAGGTCAGCGGATATCCGGAAACATTGGACAATTTGTGAAACAGGAAGTATAGAAATTTAACACAGAAAGCGACTGGTAAACAACTCGGTTTCATAACAGCAGGTGGCCAAATTATTTCCGTAAATATGAGTCCCTTAAATTATACGTTGGTAATACTAATATATATTATCAACAGAAGTGTAATGGGAAGATTAGGAAATTCAGAGACAAATAACTTGAAGAAGATTCAAATACGTATCCCGCATTTGGTATTTAAAACTTTCGGGTTTGAAAAAGAAGACCAGGCGCCAGTTACTTTAGTAATGTTTAACTTTATTGAGGTTTTCATTTGCTTATTATTAACAACCTTGACCTAGGATGTATCCACCGTCCACGAGCAAATTGACACCAGTCATGTAAGACGATTCATCCGAAGCCAAGAAAGCGATGGTCTTGGCGATTTCTACCGGTTGGGCTAATCTTTTCAACAGGGTTTTGTCAGCCCATATTTTCATCACGGCTTCATGCTCTTTCTCGTCAATTTTTTGGCTGTTCCGTATTATGTTAGTGTCAACGGGTCCCGGGTTGACAGAATTAACCCGGATTTGAAAAGGGGCCAACTCCATAGCGGCGCAACGGGTCAGTTGGTCCATAGACGCCTTGCTGATGCAATACGGTACTGAAGCTTCTATGGGCTGTTCAGAAACCATACTGGACACATTGACGATTATACCATGGCTTTCCTAAAATTAGTTTTGACAAATGTTTGATTTATAACCATCATACATGACATTTAGAGGGCGAAACTGAAACCAAATGGCCTACAATCTGCCTATCCTATTTATATTTCAGAAAGTGATTCTACGTGTTTGTTAGTTTAGATGTTTATTCAGAACATGCTTATTTTCTTGTTTCACCAAATTTTATGCATGGTTCATTTCGGTAGCATTCTAGGAAAGGTTCATTAGAAGTAGTTTGGTGGTTGGGTTCTTGGAGACGGTGGCGAACCCCTGGTCATTGTAGATCTACGATGGCCTAATTTAGCGTAGTTTTATTGAACTTGAAAGTTGCTAGAAATAACTACATAGGGTTGAGCAGAAAGAATGTATGACCTACTTTGCTACCTCAACTTCCGCCCTGAATATTGACCATTGAGTTGTCTATATTGCAGGTCTACCTTCATATTTATAGCGTTTTGGTTTGGTCAGTCTGCCTGGACGTTTACTTCTAAGTACATTTCAGTTTTATTAACAATAACAAAATATTACCTTGAGATATGGAACGCAAAGTTGAATCAAGGTCCAACCAGCCTTCAAATTGACATTCATAACGATATCAAAATCCTCCATTGTTGCCGAACAGGCGTATTGCTTTGGTCTAGCTATTCCGGCGCAGTTAATCAAGGTATCCAATTTTCCGAAGTGATCCATTGTACCCTTAATTAGCAAATGCTGGACATTGGTTTCTGTCAGGTCACCAGTTACGGTTAAGACTTGGTCAGTGGTTAAACCTTGACTCAAACACATTTCCCTAGTTTTTTTCAGGTTATCACCATCAAGATCTACCAAGGACACGAAGGACCCCAAGGAAGCGAAGTGGACAGCGGTCGCGCGTCCAATACCCGACGCCGCACCAGTTATGATGGACACTTTCCTCTTTAAACTCACCATTTTAACAACGTTTTTGATTAAAAATTTAAGCTGGTGGATAGAGAGTCTAACACTTGTTGTAGTTTTGTTTCGTTCGTGGGATTTATTATGAAGTGCCTGTACCGTTTAGAGTACGAGCAACGTGTAGGTTTAATTTGTAGAGTTGGAACGTAAATGTATTCAACTTCAAGGCAATGAATTGTAAAAACGTTTTTGTTGTGCCGTTGTTGAAGGAAAAGTTCAGGTAACATAACATTTGTGATAGGCATTTTTGTGTGGGCATTTGGTGTCAACAAGTCCTGGGTTGATAGAATTAACCCTAATTTTAAAAGTTCGGCATGTTTCTACGAAAGCTAGTTTGAATTGACAAATAACTCTTATTTTCACCAACACAAATTGTTAACTCCGCCACCCACCTTGATTGTCATTATTACGTAGTGTTTTTGTGTTAATTAATCTTGAATGCAGTTATGTCAATTAGTAACAGACAGGCACGTAACTTTCAGAATATTGAAATATATCGCGTTAGTTATTAAAACATAGCACATTTATAATATCAGGGATGGATGCAATTTTAGAAGTAGGAATGGAGAACGGAACGGTTAGTATTTACTTCAGTCCGACTCATAGACCACCCAGTATAGAGCCCCTCCCTCCAACACGTAACGAAAATTTTAAATTATCTTATTGGCTCACTTAAACTACGTTATGATGACGTTGCTGACGGGGACGGCGAAAAATTCGTAATTTCATTTTACCTCTGTCGCTATGACCCCTTCTTCTTTCATACCCACCTCCATCCCGTGGAAGGGGGTCCGGGACTTTGACGCGCGCCCATATTACTCTGTTCTCCATTCCTACTTCTAAAATTACATCTATCCCTGATAATTTGAAAGAAACTAGACGCAAGTTACATTAGTACTGTTTAACTTTATTGAGGTTTTCATTTACTTATTATTAACAACCTTGACCTAGAATGTATCCACCGTCCACGAGCAAATTAACACCAGTCATGTAAGACGATTCATCCGAAGCCAAGAAAGCGATGGTCTTGGCGATTTCTACAGGTTGGGCTAATCTCTTCAACAAGATTTTGTTAGCATATATTTTCATCTGGGCTTCGTGCTCTATCTCGTCAATTTTTTGGCTATTCCGTAATAAGTTAGTGTCAACGAATCCCGGGTTGACAGAATTGACCCTGATTTGGAAAGGGGCCAACTCCATAGCGGCACAACGGGTCAGTTGGTCCATAGATGACTTGCTGATGCAATACGGTACGGAACCTTGAAAGGGGATTTCAGCAACCATACTGGACACATTAACGATGGTACCATGGCTTTCCTAAAAATGTAGATATAGTATTTTTATGGTTTATAAACCTCAGATGTGAGAGCTTTTTTAGAGCGCGATATTTAAACCAAAAAGTTATCTTTGGCGCTGACGTAAATGAAGGGTTCAACAGAAGTTCCACCAAAAACCTAATGATGGGCACTTAAAGAAGAATATTCGCCTATGGTAACCTTAATGGTCAGTCCGTCTGGACTCTTGCTTCTACATAAAGATAGGCTTCCAATTTCAGTTGTCCTTTTTTATGAAACATACCAAACTATACCCTACCTTCAGATATGGAACGCAAAGTTGAATCAACGTCCAACCAGCCTTCAAGTTGACATTCATAACGATATCAAAATCCTCCATAGTTGTTGAAGAGGCGTATTGATTTGTTTTACCTATTCCAGCGCAGTTAACCAAGATATCTAATTTTCCGAAATGATCCATTGTACTCTTGATTAGCAAATGTTGGACGTCGGCTTCAGTCAGGTCACCAGTTACGGTTAAGACTTGGTCAGCGGTTAAACCTTGACTCAAACACATTTCCCGAGTTTTTTCCAGGTTATCACCATTAAGATCTATCAAGGACACGAAGGACCCCAAGGAAGCGAAATGGACTGCGGTTGCGCGTCCAATACCCGACGCCGCACCAGTTATGATGGACACTTTGTTTCGTAGATCAGGCATTTTTGCAGCGTTACGATGTTTTCAGTATAATCTGCAAGCTAGTCGAAATGCGGGTACGAAGTGCGACTTCCGTTTACACTACGAGCAACAAACGGTTTTAGCTCGAGTGTAAATGTATTGAATTTCGAAGCAGCATATGGTAAAATAGTTGTTTGCGTTAGTGTACGTTATACCGTTCACTTTATTTTTATCATAAGGGAAAATTGTACAAAGGTTATTGTACCATTTACTTCGTTCCAATCTTTATAAGCGTCGAGTGTTAGTTCTACATTATTTGTATTGAACTCAAGTTGGTAACTGAATCGAATTGTTAACTAAATTTCTGTCATTCGATTACAAAATGATGAAACAATTATTGCTTGCCCATCTTCTGTTATTGCAATTTGGAATCCTGCAAATGTAATACGAGACATATTTGAACGCGCAGAATTCTGTGCTCTTCTTAACAACCCTTTTTTATCATAAATTAAGGAAAAGCGAAGACCTCGAGGACAAACCTATAGACTGGAAAACGATTAAACCAAAAATATGCGTAAATGATGACGAATTCAACATTCCCGGTAAGAACGTTAAATGATTCAGAGACGCAATAATAACTTGTTGATTTTTTTTATAATGACGCGGTTTAGACGTTAAAAAGGTTCAAGTGAAACTAGCTATTACTTCGGTGTACGAAATTTCCGAAGAAAACATGGTTAGATTTCTTCATCGTCTTGGAATCGCTGTTTTACAAGGTGTTATAATACCGCTGCGTTATTCGCAGGACTTTGGGTTGCAAGTGCTAGTAACCCTGACTTGGTTGGACCCGTATTTAAATTTTACCGTGATCGTCAATACGGTATCATGGGCTGTTCTTCCAAATTCCATTCGGGATTGCATTTGGAAACCGGATGTTATATTCCAAAACGCGAAACGTTCCACTTTATATACGGACACCATACCAAATAGCCTGACTAGAATAGTTGTGGAGGGTGAATCTTTTCATCTACATCAAGTAGAGAGGTTTAAGAAAATCTTTCGTCATTTGCGCCAAGAACTTTTGTTTTTTTAAGATGATTAACGTCATGTCTTCTATCATACAGATATATGCTAATTGTAGGTTGCAATATGGATTTTCATTTATATCCCTTGGATACCCAACACTGTTCACTTGAGCTTACAACTCGTAAGTCATAATTTTTTTTTGTCCTGGTGATAGTGACGTAGAAGGAGTAACACATTCGAGAATTTGAAATGTAACCTATTATTTGAAACTATGGCATTTACTCTCTATGCCATTGAATTATTCCTTTGATACCAGTGGTATCTGCTAGTAGCACTTTTGATCTTGTATGGGATGAAGATAAGTCCATTGCTGTTACTTTCAGAAACAAAATTAAACCACTTAACTTTGACATTGTATTTATTGATGCAAACTCTACTTGGCCTGAAGGTACGAAAAGTGCGTTTCTTCGTAATTGTGATTGGTTTCAACGGTGGCTTCCGGAGTTCCATCAAATAATGAATTCCAAGCCGCCGGCGGAACCAATTCAGATCTATTCTACCGTTTACCCTCGATAATTGCACAACTTCAGTTCACACTTCAGTTATACAATGGGCGAGAGTTACTTAATAATACCTACCCCGTTTCGCAGATATGTTCTGTCTGAATGTATCAAAGACTTAATGGCTCAAAATGAACTGGAATTCCGCCATTGTCAAGGGTGACAAAAGTATATTCCTTTTACTAAACGGCTACGCTTGCTTTAGGTTCTAGAAATGTAGTCCTTCTCGCCAATATGATTTTTATCAGGTCCTTAATGGCCAGTATTGTTAACATCTACGTACCAAGGTTTGTCTACATCCTTTTCTCAAAGTTAAATATCTTAAACATGATCTTCTTTTAATATTAGCTTTCTGGTGGTGTGCTTGTCAATGGTGTCTTTTTGGATTGACGTTGCGGCCGTACCTGGACGAGTAACCCTCGGAGTGACCTCCATTTTGACCTTGGCAACTTCGATCACTCAGGCCCGTGGTTCGTTACCAACTCTGAATTACATGACGGCCATGGATGTGTGGCTCTTGGGTTGTATGATAACCGTATTCCTGTCCTTGATTGAATTCACCCTGGCTCAAGCTTGGAGTCGACAAACTCCAAATGTAGTACGTTGAATATTGAATTAGGGGTACACCCAATGTGACTTCGAAATATATACATACATATCTTATTCTTCTACGTGAGCAGAAACCGAAAATCAGTCAAGATTCGAAACAGTTTGTGAAGAAATCAAATCTCGGTTGGACCGACCATTGTGTGGATATGAAATCTCCTAACATTTTCAACGTTAAACGACGAATTTCTACGAGATGCATCCCATTCTTTAAACGACGAATGATGCGTGTAGCACAATCGAAGGTTGACGAATCAATGTGCAAGAAACCGGAAAGTGTCATTAAGAAAGACAATGCTTTGGATAGGGCATCGCGGATCTTCTTTCCATTGGCTTTCACTTCGTTTACCGTCTTCTATTGGCTGTATTTCATGAATCTAGCCTATAACTAATTATCCTTATTAGAAATTATTTGATTCGGGGGGTTACAATTTATTATTTTTAGTAAGGAGATATGAAAACCCGTATTTATATATACTGACTTTGCTCAAAATTTTCAAGTACTCCTTACGTTTGTGAACTACTAAAAAACACTTTCAAAACCCGATATTTGTTCACTGCAGCCGATTGCTTGTTCAATGAGAAGTAGTTGGTTCAATTTATAACCAAAACAAGCAATTGACGTAATATGTGCAGTTTTCAAAGGTGCAATACTTATTGCTGAGCCCTCAAAAATAAGTGAACTGCGCTAATAGCTTAACTACGCTTAGGCGTTAATTGTAATTTTTTTTCGTCAACGTGCGCAATATCTCAAGACCCATAAATGTTATCTCGCCTCGGTGCTTTCCCATTAAATCTCTTT
This sequence comes from Phalangium opilio, assembly GCA_019434445.1. Lineage (NCBI taxonomy): Eukaryota > Metazoa > Arthropoda > Arachnida > Opiliones > Phalangiidae > Phalangium > Phalangium opilio. Next base: position 192,069 of record JAEQBA010003348.1, read on the forward strand.
ATGGTGCACTTGAGAAAGAAACACTGTTTCCTTTTAATATTGATTTAACATTATGTATTAGTACGCCCCAAGTTTCGCTTCAATGTTAAGTGCGTTTGAACAAAACTTGGTAGCATTTCTTATTGGAAAAATAAATGTACGCACGAAAATTCAACGATGCATGTCTACCCAAGTTCTGGAAATTGCATTTTCTGTTCAAATAGCGAGCTGGCTTTGCCGTGTATTTTAGTGCATTTATCGACGGCAATTATTTAACTTGTCCTACCATGTCGCTCTCTGAATAAAATATATTTTGCTAGCTGAAAAGCGAAACATTCGGTATAAAAGATTCAGGATTCGTACTGTAAGTTACAATTTATTAACTATAATATTTGACTGTTACTTATGACTAATAATAATATTTTTAAACATGAATTTCTTTATTCGCGATAAATTAGACTGTTCATGGAGATTTGATATTGGATACACCATGATCATTAAAGATTTAATAATCTTTTCATTTTTAGGATTGTTTTATGGGCAAATTACGTAAAAAATTAGTTTCAAAGCTTAGTTCAATAATTTTGTACACTAATAGATAATTTGTTTTTAGTTTGGGTCGAAACGCAAAAGAAGTCATCGATTGGAAATTAGTAAAACCAAAAATATGTGTTAATGACGAAGAATACACACAATCCAGTGAGTACTGAATCACTTTACGTTAATTAGGAAATCTCAAATTATATTAATTTTTTAACATTTAATTTAGCATCGCCGATTATTGTAACCGTAATATTACACATCACGTCAGTCTACGATATATCCGAAGAAAATATGGTAAGGTTTATGGCTACATCACGGGGGTAGTGGAGAGGTTCAAAGTAAGAGATGGTAATTTTAACGACACCATCGCGTCAGTATCTCACGCGCACCTACCTCCAGTGCCTCGGCGCACAGAGGAGGAGCCAGAGGTCACGTGATCCGTTAAGAAGGAAATTCAAAAGGGTAAATAAGAAACGACGGTTAGTACAGTGAGAACTTTCTCCGCGGTTGCGCTGGAGATGGTACCAGTTTTGAAAGGGTACCTCACTGGCTACATCTGTGCTGATGTGGGTAAACCTTAGATTAATGATAAAAGAAAGACCCCAGTTCATACCACCTAGAAGAAATATATGTATTCTTTTTTACAACGAGAGGTTCTTTGCATTTCTTATTACTCAAAAACAAATACCTTTAGTCTATAATTTACATGTAGGCCTAGACGAACATTTCTTTCCTAGGTGTTGAATTGTTCTTTCTCACATCGAGCAGGAATTCGGACTGCAAGTATTACTCCAGGAGATGTGGACAGATAGTTCCATTAACATTACCGAGACTCAAGTAGGATGGCACAAAACACTTCCTTCTTTCATAGACAAGTGCATTTTGAAGCCAGATACAATTTTTCATAATGCTAAGAAGTCGAGATTGTACGAGGGCACTTTACCAAATACCTATACAGGACTAACTAATTTAACTGGAACCCTTCAAGCTCTTCGAAAAGGGCGGTAAGAACTTCTTGGTCTTTTCTTTCCCTCGCCCTTTAAATTTATGCCTTGAGTTTAGTTAATCAAATGACAAAAACAAAATCCTTCCTTCTAATCTTCTTACCATTAAAATTAAATTTACTGAACAGCCACAGTTAGGCCGTCATACTTTTTCAACACCCCCTTTCTAAGGATGATGGGAGATAATACAAAATCTGAGAGAAATAGGTGTGCTAACTGCGGAACAGCTAAGGTCCGGTGGGACCTCAGACCACGGACGCTAGAAACTGGGGGAGCAACACTCGGGAAAATCGCGGGCCTATTTTTCTCCCATTTCGTAGCATCCACCGCCCGCCATTTTTCCGAGTATTGCGTCCCATTTTCTAACGCTCCACCAGACCTTAGCTGTTCTACAGTTAGCGCGCCTCCTTGCCCTTTCTAAATGATAAATAGGTATTTAAATTGGAAAATCAGGTACATGCTGACTGTTAGCTGTAGTATGAAATTTCATCTATATCCAATGGATAAACAGTTCTGCTCACTGGAAATCGGACTTCGTAAGTGCTTCGCGGTTTTCCTACCACGAACGCCAAGTCCGTTATTGCAGACGAGAATCGTGTTTCAGCCTTTTTCCTTAAAATTAATTTTCAAATGTATAGTTGCCTCAACCAAGTCAGAAATTCGCCTTCGGTGGTTAAGTTTCGTTAAGAAATTAAAGCCTTTCAACGGAGTGTATTACGAAAACAAAATTAAGCCACTCAACTTTGACATAATCTTTCTCAATACCAACATTACAACGTGGCGTAAGTAATGCTTTTAGAAGTGTGGGAAATTGACCAAAGTCATTGTTTAAAAATGTCTACCACTTTTCAAGTTTTGCAGCAGAATTTTTAACTGATGAGATTTGCGTTTACTCTTTCAGATTTCGGCACTAAGGAACTGCTAGTTGCAAACGTGGTCTTTGTCAGATCTTTAATGGCCAGTATTGTAAACACTTACGTGCCAAGGTTCGATATTTCCAATGAACGATATAGCTACAAGAAACATATCGTTCTCTGTATTTCTTCATTGGCTTAAAAATCGGGAAAATTCAAAAACAGTTAAATATAATTTGTATTTTCAAATACAGAAAACGAATCTAGCTCAAACATACCCTACCTATAGACCAAACTTAACCAATAATTACTTACGGTTTAGTTTTCTTGTCGTTTGTTTGTCATTCGTGTCTTTCTGGCTTGACGTCGCGGCTGTTCCTGGACGAGTAACCCTCGGAGTGACGGCCATTTTGACTTTGGCAACTTCGATTACTCAGGCTCGTGGTTCATTACCAACCCTCGATTACATGACGGCCATGGATGTTTGGCTCTTGGGTTGCATGATAACCGTATTCCTCTCCTTGATTGAATTCACTCTGGCTCAAGCTTGGAGTCGACATTCTCCAAACTTAGTTCGTAGGACGATAAATACTAACGTATAGACCATTTCTACTAACGTAGTAAGGACTCCCATCTTTTACCTACCACAAGGCATTCCGCTTTAGCGCCCGTTCAGCAGAGAAAAATATGACCCCCCCCCCCACCTAGAGAGTGAGAGGGAAATTCGTATTCTATCTCTATTTGCGCATGGGCAAAATTTCAAACCCACTAGAGAGATGTAGTTCCTTCCCCACGTGACCTAGCTATTTCCGCCGTCTCACATGCCTGGGTGTAACTTGTATTTGGTGGCCAGCTTTTTGGCCGAGTTGGCAATCCATAATACGTTATAATTTATACATATCCATGATGCCATTTCAATACTCCAATCATATTAATGCTTAAATACTCTGAATTCGAACAGATATCCAAAATTAGAAGAAATAACAACAGATCCTTGTCAAAGAAAGGACAAATGGTTAATGCTTGGTCTGACAATTGTGTCAAAATAAGTTACATTAGCAAAGACATTGTAAATCGACGAATGAAGACCAAAACCTCAATGATTTCGAATTGCTGCAGCTGTCAGTGTGGAAAAGGAAAACCTACACCAGTACCAAATAAACGAGACAATGCCTTGGATAGAGCATCTAGGATCTTCTTTCCACTAGCTTTCATTGGTTTCACCGTTATCTATTGGGTTCATTTCATGAATTTAGCCGCTGAACTTCACTATTAGTTGAACTTTGTTATTTTGCATCTAAACACCTTCAATTATCTTTGAGATTTACTTCATCAATGTTAACACCATCAAGTATCGAACTCCGGTTATACACGCGGCTTCAAATTCATGGACACGTGACAAGTGAAAATCAAATATCAATTGATGTTTAAATCACGTACAGAGTGAAATTTCACCTAACGAATTTATGGATTCACATAGTGATCAGTGTCAATAAAATAACTGTAATAATACAGGGTGTTTCTGATAAGTCTGCCATAATTAAAGGGAATGTTCTTTAGGTCAGACTGAATGAAAATGTCCAAAAAAATGGGATCTAAAACATTTAGTTTGTTTACTAAAAACTACTCTGATAAAAAATAACTTTAGTAATCCATACAAATAGGATTATGATTATTTTCAAATTTTTGCCTACCGAATTGCCTATTTTTTAGGACAATCGGTTACATAGTTTGTAATGAACGAGTTATGTGTCAAAACTTAGGTCAAATAATTTTTTTCTCAATTCAAAATTTTAAAAGTAACAGTAGCGCAAATCTCTTAGCGAAGCGTTGTCAACGGAAGCTATGGAAAGAATTTCCATTAGGCTTCCATTATCTTTGCAAACATTTTCTAAGATCTTCTTCCGCTGGAGTACCTATCCCATCTGTTTCTTTACTTCTTGCCCAGAGATGTCGCTTTAGGGTTTATAAATATTAAGAGAAGGTTGGCGCAGAAACAACTCGGTTAGTAACGTAAAAATATTACCCCCTTCAAAAATTCGGAGGTAATATAGAGTTTGCGGTTTGGCCATGTTGTTGTCTTAAAGCTTAAATCCGGTATTTAAACCCAAAGCCGTTAGATGGGGCTTAGAACTTACCAATCCACCATAGTCCTTTTGTTTGAAGTCAAATGTAGAGTCTTTGTTGTCTACATGCCAAGTGATCCGTCTTAACAAGGAGGATGTATAAAAGTGGAGACCGCATGCAGTGGTGTGCAAGCCGTTAATAGAGGCGAACGTCACGTGATCGTTGTTGTAAACGAGAGATGTTCAAAATTACAACCAAGATCGTGAGGCAAGACCAAGGAGGCTTGAACGCATGCGCAGCAACGTACACGCTCTTGCCTTGACGGAGTAGCGGTAACCATGGTAACCGTGGAACGGGGACTACGTGCATTTCGTCGTCTGACTCCGAACATCTCCTCACTTATACATCCTCCTTGATCTTAACCCTATATTAGTCCTTTTGAAAAGGGTCTATTAATTTGTACTTCGATTTGTGGCTATTTTTGATTAAAGTTGATAATTTAGCAAGGGGGAGAACCTTCCCATTTGATCTACTAACCTCGTAGCGTGTAGGTGGCAGTGGGTTTTGTTGTTAAAAGCAGCTCTCTTCTTTTCCAAAGTGGAAAAGAGCCCTTAAGCGTAAAACTTCTGCTCTTCAGCTATTTAAACATTCTTTTGAAATTTACCAAGAATTTAAACCCATTTCCGTCAGCGACGTTTTTTCTCTCTATTCCGTTATGAGAGACAAGAATAAAGAAATACGCCATGCATTTAAAGGGGATGATACCCCTGATACCTTAGAGAAAAGAGTATGATGGAGAAGTAATAGTGATGGGTCAAGTCCGACTATGAACTTCTCCCACAGTACCTTGCTAATCGTGTTGTTACAATTTGAACTACTTTAACATTACTAGCTTAGACACACATCTCTCTTTAAAATTACACTAACTAAAGGCTTATTAAAGTTCTTAGATTGGAGGCTATTGAAATTGTCTAAACAAGATGAGCAAGCTGATATGTCTTACTCCTCATCTGTGCCAATTTCACACACCACCTAAACTATAGTGTATGTTTTGGATCCCATGTTCTTTGAAACTTTTCACTCAGTGAAGACACCTTTAAATTTATGGCAAACTTATCAGTAACAACTTGTACATTTGCGTGTTTAATAGCAGTAACGCAAGGGGAAATTAAGGTTCATTAGATGTGGTTTAGTTGAGGTCACCAAGGCTGGGTCCGCGAACCCTCTAGCTATTAAGCCTTTTCAGAACGTATTATTCTAGACCCGTAACATTTTATCATTGGAATTAATTCGTAATTAAGTATTGTTTTATTAAATTTGAAAGTTGTTAAAAAGAGTTACTTTCTAAATAAAACAACATTCAAATGACATTTTCAAGGCTTTATGCATCTAGACAGATTTTAAATTATTATCTAGCAACTTAAGCCTTTAGGCATAATAAATAACACCACCTTCAAAAAGCGAAAATGTAACACCCCATTATTATATAACCATTTTGTCTTCATAAGTAGTAATTAATTTTGAACCTTGAAAACGAGATTTTATTTTATTTTAAATTAAGGATAGTTTCATATTCAAGATACCAAGATTGACTGTACTCCTCGATAAAGACAGATTTCTCGAGCAAAATCAATATTTTTAAGTTTGGCAATTCTTATAATGTACGGCATCTTTCTAAAAGTGTTTACAAAAGCCATCGAAGAGAGTAGTAGATAGGCATCACCAAAGTTTATAAAATTCTACACTACACACATATTCGCTACCTACATATTGACACGTAAAGGAAAAGTCTCCGTTTATTGGTTTGACACGCGCCGAGTTTCGAAATGCAATTAAAAGGCTTAACGATATTTTTAAATAAAATTTTTTAGTTGCCTCTACGCAGGTTTTTATAGTCTAATCAGGGATAGATTTAATTTTAGAAGTAGGTATGGAGAACAGAGTAATGTGGGCGCGCGTCAAAGTCCTGGACCCCCATCCATGGGACAGGGGGCGGGAGTATGAAAGAAGAGGCGGGAGGGTCATAGCGACAGAGGTAAAAAGGAATTACGTAATTTTCGCCGTCTCCGTCAGTAACGTCATCAAAACGTACTGTTTAAGTGAGCCAATAAGATTATTTAAACTTTTCGTTACGTGTTGGAGGGAGGGGCTCTATACTGGGTATCTATGAGTCGGACTGAATGAAGTAAATCCTAACCGTTCTCCATTCCTACTTCAAAAATTAAATCTATACCTGTTCTAATATATAAAACCAGAACATAACTTTCGTTATGTAACATGATTCTTCCCGGGCTCATGGCACCATTTTTGCGTGCTCTTCCGCTCATCAAACTTCAGATGGGTAAAAATCGCACCGTGCTATTGTGAATTCTATAACTGTTTGGTATTTACTAAATCCTCAGCAATCAAGTAGGCACAAACCTCGATTGTCTTGACGTGGGACAAAAACACACAAGTGTAACAAACCCTTTATGAAAGTTTTCTTTTAAAACTTTTGTTGATATAGCATAGTTGCCATCCTAAGAATTCATCAATCAACGTCGGAAAGCTTCGCTTCAAAGTGATGGATAAAAACCCTTTTCCATGTTATATTATTATTTCTGGGCTTCCAAGCGAGATTGAATTTGCATTAAGACAACACTACTTTCATCTCACGTAGTTAACAATTTGGAGAAGCAGAAGGGGATAATAGAAGAAGGATGACACTCTGTATCCTCTTAATACTTTAGTTATGTAACATGATTCTTCCCGGGCTCATGGCACCATTTTTGTTTGCTCTCCTTGCTCATCAAACTTCAGATGGGTTACTATCGCACCGTGCTAGGGTGAATTCTATAACTGCTCAAATGGTACTAAATCCTCTGTTATATTTGTTATGAATAGTTCCTCCTTGCGGTACCTTTAATAGTGCTAAAATTATTACACGAAAGCCTTAAAAGTCGTGCAGAAAATGTGAGTGAATAATTCCTCGATGTGCAGCTCTCAAATGATTGCCATTTTTCCACACGTAACTTTAGTCGACGCATACTGCCCATGGCGGTAAAAACGTACCGAGACGATATACCTTAATATATATACAATATTTAATGATAGACCCTTAGGTGAAACTTGAAAAAAAAAACCAAAAAGAATTTTTAAATTTTATTTCCAGTTGCAAAATAAAAAAGATAAATACGAAGTAACAGTGCCAGAATATTATAAAACTTCGAGATCTTAATCTGATTTCTTCTTATTAAGAAAGTTAGTAAGAAAGTAATGTCTTTATAATATATCAGCTTGAAATGATAAGTGGTTTTGGTTTGGCTTTCTCCTTAATGACCACTTTGTTAGCCAAGACTAGACTTTCTTATGCAAATTAAGATAAACATTTTTGCTAAAATTTTAATGAAAAACAAATTTAAATTAAAAGATTTGACTAGTTAGACTAAATTAACTCAATCCTGCGTATAAACACCGCGGGTCGAATTGTTGATCACTGCATTATTAGTCTTTCCATCAAACAACAAGCAATCATGTCGCTGAAGATATTACTTTTCGCGTTTGAAGTGATTCATAAATTGATGGCATTTATATCGTCTCTGCTTAAAAGTTTTCCATTTATTTGGGATTCGTATCCAAATTACGGTTTCAAGTCGCTCTTCGCCTTTGGTCACGCCAGATTTCTAAAATTATTTCCACCCGTTAAAGAAATCACCTCTACAACTTGTGAGTAATAGACCATTTTAAATAACTTGTTTTATAGATAGAATACCCATATGGAGGTGATGTGAGCCAACCAATACTAGTGGCAAATTCAATTCTGATCATTCAAATATCGACCTTCAATATTCAGGGTGTTGCCGTTAAGTCTGCCATAAATTAAGGGGGATTTGAATGATTTTGATTCGAAAATGCTCTATGGCAATTCGCCCTTCGGGCCACCGTTTTCAAGCTAAGATTGGAATTTTTTACAGATGACCCCTAAAATTTAAGTCAGAAACCGAAAGACAATGCTAATTAAATGTAAAATTATCTGAAATGTAGTTAAAGCGAAGCGAGGGTCCAGTGGATCCCCTACAAGTTGACTTTCCTCCTGAACTCCGCGTTTAGCTTGGCGAAGGCTAGTGGGCGGGATTTATAAGTGCACTTTTAAATCCCGCCCACAAATGCTTCGTGTATTTGCCAAGCCAAAACTGGAGTAAGGAAAGTCACCTTGTAGGGGATCCACTGGACCCGCGCCTTGCTTTAAGACTGTTCTTCCTTACGACCGTATTTACTTCTCACCCGACTTTTCACTACGAAATGTCACTATTTAAGTTCAATTTTGGAGGATGAAATATAAGCGAGACTGTTCTGACTAGGAGAAATAATTCTTTCCGCTCAAAAAGGCCTTCTAAAATACCTGTTACACACTTTGTAATTTTTCTAACGTACTTTTGATAATAGTCAGAGTTAATTCTGGAATGCTTACATTATTGAGTTACAGCATTTACTAAAACGTACTTGTACTATTCGACGTAATTTATGGCCACTCGACACGCGGAACATGATGGAACCATAAGCCTGCACATTCCAAATTGAAGATCTTTCAACTTTCAGATTTTTTGGAAACCATTATGGGAATGGCTTCGATCTTTCGTCAAGAAGGACTTTTCGATTTCAATTTATTTCATAAAAATCTCGTAGTATTGGTTGATCCAGATTTAATTAAGGTAAGGGACCTTTCAAAGTGTGGCTACAAATTTGGGACTGACCTCGCTAACTCCCGCCCAATTGACCACTTATTTCAAGGTTGCGCTAACCAATAGCAATGAAATCAACAAAGCCGACCTTTACAATTTATTCCACATATTTTTGGGAAATGGTCTATTAACGAGGTAAGAGTGTATTAAAAAATATAATTACATATCATATGATCAGGCAAAATTCTAAATAGCAATTTAAATTTGAAATTTTCAGCAATGGAGATCTTTGGAGGAAACAGAGGAAATTGATGAATCCGATGTTTCATCTTGGGAGCATCAAGGAGTTCGTTCCCATGATGAACAAACTCGTCAAAATGGTGATCTCCCAATTTCAAGGAGACATTTCCAAATCTGATTCCAATATTATAGACATATCGGAGTCAATCCATAAGTGCGCATTATACATAATCATGGGTAAATTGAGAATCCTTTTAAAAATTGAAGTGCTAAAGCGATGTATCGAAATGAAGTATGTCATCAAGCAGGCAAGACTTCATTATATTACAACCTAGACATATATTAGTTTGCAGAGTGACGCTTAAAGGGTACGCGAATTTACAATTTCATATCATATTTTACTACGAAAGTGGTATTATGTTACACTTTCAAGTCTCTACTTTCAAAATATCGAGTTTTTAATATAATTGAACCAAAGATAATATTTTTAAAATCCATTGAAAAATCACGAAAACTCAAGTTTCGATCAATCAACAAAGTATTGTCGAGCTTGTTCGCCCGTTTGATGACATCACTATGACGTGAGGGAAAAAAGCTTGGGAATCCTATAGGCGTCTCGAGCTTCTCGCCAGTCTAAACTCTGGGTCTGATAGCGGAGAGAGTGGCACCATCTGACGTGAAAAATATATCTGTGACGTCCGCCTAAGGGGAACGTTTTAGCCTTTCATCAAAAGTGGATTTGAAATAATTTCATATGAAAGATTTTCAAATGCATATTGCCAAATAACCAGAAATCGGAGAATTAAAAGCTTGATATTTTTGAATTCACAGAAATTAATTCCATCTTTTGATATATAAATCAGAGGTTTTTGAAACGAAGCTTCTCATTCCCTTTAAGCATGGACTTAATTTTTCCGACACTTGCACAGTGAACTTAGGGAAATAGGTTTAATTCTTTGACTGGCAATTTTGAGTGACCTACATACCAGAAAAATGTTAATCGCCATTTGCTTTCCGCACTGTTACGAACGCGAATGTTTGAGCTGTCCCTAAGAGTAAAGACAACATTAATAATTTGTTCTTATAGACGCTGCTACTGACATAGATTATCAAAGTAACAAACATCTTGGAGATATCTTTTTTCAAAGCCATTAAAAGGTACCATCAAGAAAACTAAATTCATTCCGCATCCACTTTCCCTATTTTTAACTATTTCACTCTTATGAAACTGCAATTAGGCCTAGTATAAGCGAAATAAAACTAATTAATGTGAGAAGAACGTCGAACGTCGCGTAGAGTTAAGACGGAATATCTGGTAGGTGGATCCAAAGACGTTAAATGGGGCTTAAAGTTACCAGTCCACTGCAGTCCCTTTGTCTGAAAACATAACTAACGCTTTTGTTGACCACATACCGGATGTTCAATTATATTTCGGGCTTTAAATAAAGATGGATACTTTAGAAGACAAGTTAAATATTTTAGTACACTGCCAGAAAAAAATATAGAGTTGAGGGCAAATAGAGCTAGTGAGATAATACACTTTTAAGCGACAGTTAAGTTCAACCATAGCCTACTCGATCACGCGCGTCACGACGCAAGCTGCTATAGCGCGAGCAGCTTGCGTCGTGACGCGCGTGATCGAGTGGTTCAACAGTTCAAGGCTCTCCTGAAATTAATCGATTTCTACGCGCCTAATTATTGTGCCCTAACTAAAATCGTCATTAACACTAGATGCGAAGAAAGCTTCAGCTACCGGTTAGTTCGGCCATGGTTGATGTCGGATAACATATTCAAAATGACACCCAAGGGAAAAGAAGTCGTAAATGCGGTTAAATTAATTGACGAGACGTTCCAAGTAAGTAGACACTTATTGAAATTCGGACCTGACACATTCCGAAAACAAACCAACTTTATTCGCAGACGGAGTTAACGAGAAAGAAAGCGAATATGAAAGAACCCGACGAAAACGTTAATGTGAACTTTGCGGATATAATTCTACAAATGCTTGAGAAAAACCCCGAATTAATGAGCGATAAACAACTACGAGACGAAGCCGTGACTATCCTCGGAGCGGTAATAAACGACAAAGTGCTCTTTAAAATGTGAAAAGGTCATAGGAAATTACTTTCGCAGGGTTTCGAAACTAGCGCAACCGCTACTACATTCACCCTGTACATGCTCGGTCTTTACCCGGAAATCCAAGAAAAGGTCTATCAAGAGTTGACTTCCGTCTGTGGAACGGACATAGAAAGAGACATTGAATACAACGACCTGAAACACTTGATCTTCCTCGAAAACGTCATGAAGGTTAAATTTTTGTTCAATAGTTATCGCAAATGTATTACAAGTTTTCCAACATTAAGTGAAAGGCAACTTAACCCTTTGCAGGAATCGCTCAGGCTAAGACCTCCAGTTCCTTTCATTGCTCGCGAGCTAACAGAAGACTTACAAATTGGTTCGTTTTCAGCTTATTACTTTCTTTCTTACTCAAACCAAAAAAAAATTAACATAAATAATTTACTATTTTACCAAGTTCCCATGCAAATAAAGTAATTCAAAGTGTGCTTCTCTATTTTTTCTACGTCTAAAAATTAGAACAGAACATTGGCTTTAATTCACTATCATTTATATTTCAAAATATCTTGATAAAATAATACCATTGCAAATTTTAGGCGAGAAAATTCTTAAAAAGGGTGTGACTTGCGGCATCTTGATTCAAGGCGTTCATCACGACCCCCGACATTTTCCCAATCCAGAAGTATTCGACCCCGACAGATTCAATCCGGAGAACAGCGAAGGAAGACACCCATTTGCCTACATCCCATTTGCAGCCGGTCCCCGCAATTGCATCGGTTCGTCAACACCTTTCTTTCAATATTTAATAACTTCACTTAATTTCAACTGTTTTTCAGGACAAGCATTCGCCATGTTAGAATTGAAAGTACTTGTAGCGAACTTTCTTCGCCATTTCCGAATCACTTCCCAATTACCGAGAGACAAAGTGGTTCCAGCTTTTGATATTGCCACAAAATTTCATGAAATGCCCCTCCATTTCGAGTCCAGAATCCAGAAGAATTGAGAATGTTTTTGTATTGCATTTCACTTGTTTGATTTATTTTTTACTAACAAATGACTAAACCTTGAAGAAACTATGACAAATGCACGTTTATTTTTGTAGAGCCACGTGATAAAATATATCAGTAAATACACAAACATTAGTTGTTCTTAAATAATATTAAATAATTTGGGAGATCAATACAGCCTGAACTCTAAAGCTGTCCCGCTTAATAAAACCCATAGTTTCCTCACAATTCAATCTCAAATATTACCATGTTAAACCAGGAAAGTATTGATGGGGTTGGCATTTTGTGAAATGCGTATTTAAATATCTGTAAGTGCGTAGCGTTTCAAAGAAATATTATTTCAAACTAGGAAGGTAAAATAAGTGTTTTTTTAAAGTTTAATTGAAAAAATTCAATACCTTGTAGTTTTATGAAGTATAAACATACATCGAAGTAATATGTTTTACTTCATTTTTTTCATTAAACAAACACACTCTCCAACTCCAGCAAAGGAGCTTCGAAAAATACGTACAGTACGAAGGCCAAGATATGACTGACGCTCAAGGTTCCGAAGAAACCGTAGATCTAAATTCACGAAGAGATAAAGTTGATCGCGTTCAACAAATTATTTTTCAACAAATGTGCTATGCTGGAATAGGTGTACACTGTACCAGATGCACTTCAAAATGCATCAAATATATCGCAGGAATACAACTTTTGCTATTTCCAACATCGTCAGTAAAACTTAAGCTTTAGATTACCTGAGAATAACGAAAGCCTAGCGAACCTATTCTACTCGAATATCTAACCAAGCCTTTATATGGGTGGGTTTTTTTCCCAACTACAAAAACGCGATCTAATATTGTGATTACCAAGTTATAATATTTACTACCCTACGGCGGAAGCTCCTTGTAGTGATTGAAGCTTTTAAAACTATATATGTCATAATTACATTGGCCTTGGCCTTCGTTTTACACTAATTGTATAACAAAATTCGTATTGTAGTCTTTCGAGGAAAACGTTTATACTAATTTCGGTTTAATTCTATGCCTAATAGATTTTGTCAAAAGATAGCTTCATCAGAAAAATATTGGCTTGAAAATGAGAATTTAAAATCCCCCCCTCCGTACCAAGCCCTAAACCTATTGTAGAACTCAATTAAAGTAACTTCGTAAAATATCCATAGTACCAGAAGTGAGATGAGGCCAGAAGTACTGAGCTAACCAAATTCTTCCCTTGGCGAAAGGCGAAAGTGAATATTCTTGATAACACACCAACGGTTGGCCCTCTAGTAGCGGTTTCTGAATTTTCCCTCCAAAACGTAAGACGCTCGTGGCGGTAGACAGCCGAACTAGATTCAATTACAGGCGTCCTTGTTCCGCGGCTTTAGTTCAAGGGGAAGGGGGTAGGAAATTTTTTGGAACTCGACCAATTTTTTTCTCTGTAGTGTAGGCGCGATTGAAGCGGCATAAAATCCTCAAATTTGTTCACTAGTGTCAGGATCTATTACCAATGTTAGAGCCCTTCACTTCGAGTCTCATCTCACTTCTGATAGTACAAAGGCAAAGATATGACTGAAATTGTAAAAGCTGAATTCTGGTAGAGTTTACAAATTTGGTTTCGTCAATCAACAGTCGTAACTCGAGATATTATCTCATCAAATGCCATGACTTTGACCACTAATTTCACTAGCTATACTATTTCAAGTGCTATATCCCCTTGCGTTATCCTTGACGGCCTTTTATAATCGAATGTAACATGATTTCTGGAATATTTCAACAAAAGAAAATTAACAGCCTGAACAAGATAGTCTAGATACATAAGAAAGCCATATTTATTTCGTGTGAAAATATCCTTACTTCAAACTATTTTTACTTCTAATTTAACTGTTAGAAAACATGAGTGAATAGTTCCTCGATGCCACGATGCGCTTTAACAGTGCTATAATTATTACACGAAAGCCTTAAAAGTCGTACAGAAAATGTGAGTGATTGATGTGCAGCTCTCAAATGATTGCCATTTGTTCACACGCAACTTTAGTCGACGCATACTGCGCATGGCGGTAGAAACGTACCGAGACGATATACCTTAATATATATGCATTATAATTATAGACCCTTAGGTGAAACTTGAAAAAAAAACCCCCAAGGATTTTAGAATTTTATTTCCAGTTGCAAAATAAAAAAGATAAATACGAAGTAACAGAATATTATAAAACTTCGAGGTCTTAATCTAATTTCTTATTATTAAGAAAGTTAGTAAGAAAGTAATGTCATTATAATATTTCAGCTTGCCATGATAAAGTGATTTCTCCTTAATGACCACTTTGTTAGCCAAGAGTTTCTAATGCAAATTAAGAAAAACATTTTCGCTAAAATTATTAACGAGTCGAAAAACAAATTGAAATTAAAAGATTTGACGAGGTAGACTAAATTAACTCAATCCTGCGTATAAACACCGCGGGTCGAAGTGTTGATCACTGCATAATTAATCTTTCCATCAAACAACAAACATGTCGCTGAGGATATTACTATTCGCCTTTGAAGTGATTCATAAATTGAAGGAATTTATATCGTCTCTGCGTAAAAGTATTCCATTACCCGGAATTTGGGATTCCTCCCCAAATTACGGTTTCAAGTCGGTCTTCCCCTTTGGTCACTTCAGATTTGTTAAGCTCTTTCCACCCGTTAAAGAAATCAGCTCTTCAACTTGTGAGTAATAGACCATTTTAAATAACTAGTTTTACCATAAGCGTATAAGATATGTTCCATAAGTATTACACTACATATGCTTCGTAACGCTAGAGACTTACAGCTCGAGATAGTTCGAGAACTACAATCGAGAATTGAAGTCCTATACTCGGTGGTTAATTTTTCAGGACTTCCATTTTCCTATTTAGTCTGTACTAAGCCTTTGACAGCGCTTCACCAGGCGTCGCTTTACAAGAATCTATGACGTTTAAATTCCGACACTTCATGACAAGCTCTCACTAACCAGTGATAAACTTATGGAACACGAACTTATGGTTTTGCATATGGATAGAGTAAAAATGCTGCATTGTGAAAACCCACTTTATTTAAAGGGAACATTGAGATTAAAGGGACTGTAAAGAAGGCATGGGCGGGCGGGTGAGTAAAAATTGTTTGAAATACGTCAGAGGCAGGTGACCAAGGATAGGCGTGGTTCAAAGAAGCTTAGTACGTTTTATTTCGAAAATTACCACTTCATGGAATTGGCGATGCAATCTCGCGAAAAACAAGGACTAGATGTCAAGTTCCACTCCATGAGGAGCCTTTATATCTTGGCATGACGTGATGTCTGTGACGTATTTCAAATAATTTTTACCCACTCGCCCATGGCTTCTTTGCAGTCCCTTTAAGTCGTTTGCATAAGACTGTTCACGAGTCGAGCTGAGCGAGCTTTTTAACAAAAATTGCTACTCCTAACGTAAAACTTGAGAACGAATTGAAACGCTATCCAATGTTAAGGAATGTTCAGAAAAACCCGCTCGGTAAAAAAGTAAAGACGTCGTTATATGATCACGGTTAGAGGCGAGAGGAAGGCAAATACAACGGAACGCTATTGGTGGAGAGAAGAAAGACTAAAAGGAAAGCACTATTTCAGTAGCTCGTGAGTCGGCTCGCTAGTCGTAATGGCTCGATGCCTGTCAGCTCGGCTCGACTCGTCACGAGCCCGAGTTGGCTCTAGCTTGTGAACAGTCCTAGGTTTGAATTCGCAATATTAAACATCTTGGGAATTGACAGTATACTACCGTGCTCACACAATCTGGGAATTTGGAACAATGTTCCAAAAATGATTTAGAACTGACAATAGTATCGAGAGATCGGCCCTGTAAATTGCATTTGCAACACTAATGAAACATTTACTAGCAGACCCCCCCATATTTCACAGCCAATATGTTTCTGGTTTTTAGTTGTGACAAATCTCTGCATCCCTGATAAGAGATTAATTCCTCTATTTTTAGATGGGTTGGAAACCGTTATGGGAATGGCTACAATATTTCGTCAAGAAGGACTTTTTGATATGAACCTTTTCAATCAGAAAATGGTTTTTTTAGTTGACCCAGAGCTAATAAAGGTAAGATCCCTTTCAAAGTGTGGCAAGAAATTTGTAACTAACCTCGCTAACTCCCTCTTATTTCAAATTGGTGATCTATTTCTAGGTTGTCCTAACCAATAGCAAAGACATCAAAAAAAGCAAGCATTACGAGTTATTTCACGTGTTTGCAGGATACGGCTTAATAGCAAGGTAAGAGATTAAAAATTACTTCTTTTCATTTGATCGCGATGTATTCAAAAAAGCAATTTAATTGCCGAATTTCCAGCGAGGGAGACCTTTGGAGGAAACAGAGGAAGTTGATGAATCCGATGTTTCATCTTGGGAGCATCAAGGAGTTCGTTCCCATGATAAACAAACACGTCAAAATGATGATCTCTCATTTTCAAGAAAACCTTTCCAAATCTGATTCTAAGATTTTAGATATAACGGGGTCAATGGAGAAGTGCGCATTCTATATAATTGCGGGTAAATTGTGGATCTGCATATGATGTGCACAAATCCGCTCTATGATATCAACCTGGGTACTCTTGAAGTATAATTTATGCGTAATTCCGTTGGAAGAATGAAGAATGATTCGCTGCTAAACGAATATTTTTCTTGTTATGCTTCTATAAGTGTTTTTTACCTCTCCGAGTGACGTATGTCACGGAGAGGATGTAATTTCGATTTGTCTGTGTGTATGTCAGTCTGTTGTTACACCCCAGGGGACAGCGTTCGCAGTTTGCAAATTGGAGCAAACGTGTTCTCAATTTCCGGACCGCATTTACAGTTCACGGAAATTTGGAAAATTGTATTCCACTTACTCCATTTTCTGTCTAACCTCACCATCCTGTGGTCTTTTGGCACCACCACCGCCATCTGGTCTTTTATCCATCCCACATGGGCACCAGTCTGTACTTACTGGCTTCTAAACACCACCACCATATGGTCTTTATGTCCATCCCACAAGGACACCAGTCTGAACATACTGGTTTCTATCTCCATCCTCATCTTTAAGGTTACGAAGAAGTATGAATTCGTATCGATGTGAATGTAGCTTTGATCATAAAGGGTATACAGTTGAGGCGTAGACATTTGGGCCTTTTCAAACACATAAAGGTTATATCTCTCCTAAAGTTCTACACTTCATTTCCTGTTTTTTTCCCCATTGACTGATTTCCATGTGTCCATGACATATCCTTATTGGATGTAAAATGTCGTATGCTTTAATGTATATTCGCAAAGCTTTGAATACTGCTTTAATAATTCGTAAATTTTAACATCTGCGATTGCTCAGGGAAAAACAAAGAGGAATAATTCCGTTTTTAGTTAAATAAGTTTGTAAGTAGTCTTCTTGACTCGGAGAGGTAATATTTTAGTTTTCCCTACTTGTTTTTTTAACTTATTAAAATCGACGTTAGTTAAGGCTTAGATTATGGCTGGTTTTCACAGAGCAAAACGTTACGGAATTCAGTAAAAAACAGTTTGCGTAATGTTTGAGGAAAATTTCTAAAAATGTTTTCTTATTATAGACGCGATTTTTGACCATGAATATGAAAATGTAAATATTTCACAAGATGTCCTTTTCAAATCTATACTAAGGTAAAAATGGGTATAATCTTCTCTGCTTCCAAATAACAACATATAAACAAGGAAGATGGAGATAGGGAAGTTTCGTGTACCGCTGTAACTCCGGTCACTCAAAAATCCCGTTTTCGGCTTGGATGTGCATGTGCGCACTTTTCTCGCGCATCGTGCTGAGGATAGGCGGCACTACTGGTTTCCAACCGAGACTGCGCAGTTCAAACTAACGCCGAATATAAGTCATGTGACCTGCTACATTTCGTGAAGAGAGATTCCTATACTTACCAAACTTCCCTATCTCCATCCTCCTTGATATAAACCTCAACAGTGACATCTTCCCGTCCAAACAGGATTAACATTTTGAACACTCCTTAGCTTTCCCCCTTTTATTATTTTGAAAACGTTTTCTGAAGATCAATAGAGGTTAAAATGTTTGTTTATCGGAAATTATATTCCAACAAAACCCCATAATAGATTTATAATTAAGGATTTTACCAAAAAAGCGCGTACTTCATAATTAATTGAAAATATTCATTAATATAGATGCGAAGAAAGCTTCGGTTACCGCATAGTTCGACCATGGTTACAATCGGACAACATATTCAAAATGACAGCTAAAGGAAAAGACACCGTAAATGCAGTTAAAGTATTAGACGAGACGTTTCAAGTAAGTTGACACTTTTTGAAATTCAGACCTGACACATTCCGAAGAAAACCAACTTCATTCGCTCGCAGAAGGAGCTAACGAGAAAGAAAGCCAATATGAAAGAGCCCGACGACAACGTACGAAATGTGAACTTCGCGGATATCCTTCTACAAATGCTTGAGAAAAACCCCGAACTGATGAGCGATAAACAATTTCGAGATGAATGCATCACTCTCATTGGAGGGGTAATTAAGCACAAAGTGCGCTAAAAAAAGTTATACTAAATAACTTCGACAGGGTTTCAACAGCATCTCTGTCTCTACAACAATTACCCTGCATCTACTTGGTCTATACCCGGATATTCAAGAAAAAATTTACCAAGAGTTGACTTCAGTTTGTGGAACGGGCATCGAAAGAGACATTGAATACAACGACCTAAAACACTTGACCTATCTCGAAAATGTCATTAAGGTTAATTTTCAATTAAATATAGACACAATTTACTTAATACAAATTTGACAATTTGAAGTAAACCAAAACTTAACTATGTGCAGGAATCGCTAAGGCTGTGTCCTCCAGCTCCGTTTATTGCTCGCCAGGTCACTAAAGATTTACAAATAGGTTCGTTTTCTGATTATTATTGCTAATTACTCCGTTGCAAGTGCACTTTAGAACTACTAATTTCGTACTTCTGAGATTTTGACATTGATTGTAAAATCATTTAGAATCTTAAACATATAACCATAAGTTTATAAGATATAAGAGGTTTAGTTATAAGAGGTTAACGGTAATAGTTAGTATAGGGCGCTGTCGGTTAGCTGTGGCATAGGGGCTAGCCACCACCCCTCTATGCATTGTAAAGGCGTTAGATAAGTGGCAATAAGTCGCAAGATGACTTGGTCCAATTAGCTAGCTGAACTTTTTTATGTTCCATACTTCTTACTGCCAGAGGCTTACAGCTCGAGCTAGTTCGATGGCGACAAGCGAGAATAGACTGCACTAAGCCTCACCAGGCGCCGCTTTACGAGAATCTATGACGCTTAAAAGACGTTACTCTCATTAACCAGTGACAAACATATCCAACATATCTTATGAACTTATGGTATAAGCAAATCCATTTTCATGAAAATGAAGTGTTAGCGTGGTATAAGGTCACGTCAGTTCCATTGCAAAACCTCTTCCAATATTCATGGGTTTAAACTAATAGCATTGCAAATTTTAGGCGAGAAAACTCTTAAAAAGGGTGCGACGTGCGTTATCTTCATACAAGGCGTTCATCATGACCCCCGATATTACCCGAATCCGGAAATATTTGACCCCGACAGATTCAACCCGGAGAACAGCGAAGGAAGACACCCATTTGCCTACATCCCATTTGCAGCCGGTCCCCGCAATTGCATCGGTTCGTAAACACCTTTCTTTCAATAATTAATAATAAGTTCATTTAACTTGAACTATTTTTAGGACAAGCATTCGCCACGATTGAATTGAAATTATTTTTAGCGAACGTTCTTCGCCATTTTCGAATCACTTCGCAGTTACCGAGAGACAAAGTAATTCCTAATACGTTTTTTTTCATAAACATTCATGAGATGCCCCTCCATTTCGAGTCCAGAATCTAGAATAATTGAAAATCTTTATAAATTGCATTTCACTTGTTCAATTTATTTTTACTAAACAATAACTATACTTTGAAGAAATAATGACTAATACCCGTTTATTTTTGTAGAGCCACGTGCTAAAATATAGTAGTAAACAAACAAACCTTAATTGTTCTGATATTATATTAAATAATTTGAGAGATCAATACAGCCTGAACTATAAAGCTGTCCCACTTATTAAAACCATATAGTTTCCTCGCAATTCAATCTCGAATGTTAAAACATTAAACCAGGAAAGTATTGAAGGGGTTGGCATTTCGTGAAATGAATATCTAAATACTTGTAAGTGCGTTGCGTTTCAAAGCAATATTATTTCAAACTAGGAAGTTAGAATAAGTCTTTTTTTAAGTTTTATTGAAAAAATCCGATACTTTGCATTTTTATTAAGTATTATAAACATACATCGAAGTAAAATGTTTTACTTCATTTTGTTCATTAAACATTATCCATGAATAGAACCAATCAAACATTGTCTTATAAACGCGAGTTCAACTTATCTTTATCCATATCTTTAACACAAGCAGTTTTACGAAATTCCCCTCGGTACCAAGCCCAAAACACACTCTCCAACTCTAGCAAAGGAGCTTCGAAAAATATGTATAGTACGAAGGCCAAGATATGACTGACGCATAAGGTTCCGAAGAAATTGTAGATCTAAATTCACGAAGAGATAAAGTTGATCGCGTTCATCAAATTATGTTTCAACTTACAAATGTGCTATGGGAGAGATACAAAGGACCCTGTCTGGAATAAGTGTACACCTGAAGCACTTCAAAGTGAATCAAATATATCATGTATGAGACTTTGAGCAATGGTTGAAACCCTCGCCACGACAACAGAGTGTTCACGTGACCTGTAATTCAAAATAGGATTATATGATAAAGGAATAATTATTATCATATATCATCAATAAATACCTCCTTTGCCAATGAAACAAGCGAAAACAATCCAAGCCACGCATAAACTCCAAACGGATCTTTGACAGGCCGCAAAGAGTGCCGCTTCGAGCGTGGTCCATGATAAACCGGATCCCCACGGGAATATGGCGACTGTTACACCAACGCTCGTGGCTAGAACCCATCCGATAAGTGACTTTAACTAATACAATAGTGGTTAATTTAAGTTGTTTTCATATGATTGTAAATAGGTAATAATCGACACTCACAGTGGCAAGTTTGATTTTTGGATGTCGGGCTAGGTGGGTTCCAAGGAATAATCCTACCGCGTAAGACCCGAGATGAGTAGAAGGCTGGAGATAGATGTTTTTGAAAAACTGAAATACTAGACTGGCGATATCAAAATATGTGTGATTATTCGTTCGGAACCCTTGTCTATCCAAATGAGGATTTGAATAAATACCTATAATCCGCGTATTGGGCTTGAGTAACTGGTGGATATTGAAAAATGTACGTTATAATTCCGGTGGACAGTACACATCCCGCTATTAGCAAAGCGAGAAACGCTGTTCCCAAGATTCTTCTCCTATTTTGAAAATTAAATGGAGAGGTTAACAGAGACCTCTTCGATTCTAATTGGTTTACAATGAACCTACTTGAACAGCAGGGCGTAATAAACGATACCAACCAGGAACAATTGAATGTCGACGGACACGTACCACGAGTGAGGCAAACACTGGAAAATCATTTAAGGTAATTCTATACTCGTGTTCAGGCTTTCTAGAGAAGCCACTAAAATTTCATTTCAATAAGGATTAAATTTTGGAAACGACAGATAGATTAGAGATAAAGCTAAATTTAGTAAATTAGATTTGGCACCATCTACAGAGCAAGCTCGTTAATTATTTAACGTGGATATGAAGCAGAGGGGGGGAGGGTTTGAACATATGTTTTCAGTCTCAACTCGCTTTTCGACAGTGACAAAATTAAAACGATTGGACCTCCCCGATTATTACTTTTTATAACAATGGAGGTTCGGAATTGATAATTTTTTTGTGTTTCGTAATTTGTGAATAGCCCCTTACGTTAGCAATAGAAATAAAGAAATCTTTTCGTTTTTTGTCAAATATTTATCGCATTTGGAATCATAATAGGGTGGCTTAGTGAAATAATGAGTTTATAAGATATGTTTCATAAGTATGACTCTTCGTAATGCTAGAGACTTACTGAGAGCTAGTTCAAGAACGACGCTAGAATTGTCTAAAATCGGTTTTGCAGTTCATCTTCCTATCTGAACTAAGACTTTCACAGCACTTCATCAGGAATTGGTTTTCGAGAATCTATGACCTACCTCAATCACTTCATGACAAACTCTCAGTAACCAGTGACAACTTAAGGCCCACATTTCTTACGAATTTATAGTGAAATTTTGAGCAAGGATGGAGCGTAATTACACAATATATTGGTAAAGTTTTGAATAAAAATCTCGATCATATTTTCAGCAAACAATGATAAAACTATTTTCTGAAGGATAACGTTTTTGGAATGAAAGTCACGATATTTACCATCTTATTGGGTGCAACAAAGTTTCCAACGAACAAGATATTTTTCCACCAATTTTCTCTGCAACTTTCGACCTTGTCTTCTATAAAAAATTTATATTCGGGTCCAGAAGCCAGTAAAGGCAGTAAGAAACCAACGGCAGTAACGATTAACACTGCCGGCAGTAACCGCCATATTCGGCGTAGCACTCGAACGAAGGGATCATATATTCCACTCGCATCGTACGTCTGGACTATTTTGTACGACATCAGTGTAGCGCTGCAAAAGAAAGATGGAGCTAAGAAAGAAAACGAGCTTTTCTTCTAGTTCTTGTTGTAAAATGTTCACTGCATCTACCACGTCGACCATTTCTCTGCCTCTTTTTATCAAAATGGTTTAGAGCGCAGGTATCAAAAAGCAGGATTCAAGGCTCTTGGTTCCACCGAAGTGGGTTCTGGAAAGGGTGGAGGTAAAAAAAGGCAAGATACCGCAATCTCGACTCACAACTTGCCGTTGGCGAGCGGCACGTTATCGTTTTTGGGAACGAGGGATATTGAAAATTATAAAGATGCTCATCAGACTAGAGCTAGGAGGCTTGAACGCATGCGCCAGAACATACGCTCTATTGTCGTGAGGTGGTAGCGGAAACCATGGTAATTGGGGAAACGAAACCGTTTGTTGACTACTTGCATTTTGTCTGACTCGGAATTTTCCCTCTTATAGGCCTACATTCTCCTTGATATAATCACTTCTGTCCTGACCACACTTACGTAATAAAGAAAAAGGTTTCCACGGACATTAATGTCCCCATGACAGTAATGTGTAAAACACCTTTTGTCATTGCTTTATAGTTGTAGGGGTTACCTATAAAGTTTAAAAATAAAACATTTATTTTAATACGCAATTGAATATATAAAACTTTGTTACCTATCAAGTTTGTGTCGAAAATCGTGTATGCATGGAGAAGAATGACCATCCACGTCGACATATATTTTAAACCCATCGTGCTGTCCAATGAAAAAGGTTTGGATGGTGTAGTCCTCATCAATCTCTTGAAGTTCGACACAACAGAGAATGACAATATCATTTGATAGGCCCAGCTTTCTGCAAACAATGTTAATCATCATTATTAATGGTTTATATCAATTATCCCTGCGCACTAACTATTTTTATGTACGTGAGCGTCCGGTCCTCGATTGCAATCGTGAATTTCAACCACAATAGTCGACACTAAACACGCAATTGCAAATGCTGATAAGCCGCATCTGTAACATAAAATCATCATCATTCATTCGTGCCTTGAAGTCAACGTTTTGAAATTTTCGTTTCTTATAATAAAGTAAATATTCCATATCTCCAATATGAGCAATTACGTTTTCTTAACAGAAACATAAACACGTGGGAAATTGTTGCGGGCGGACCTCGTTGTGGAATAGAATATTGTACGAAAACGTAATTGCTAGAATATAGAAGTTAAACGCGTAATTTCGAATTCAAATATTCATTAATTAATTTATACGCTCTTTAGTATGGAAATGAACAAGTTACAACGTACATTACGATGATTTGTACTTGGTCGAGTTGCATTTTTTCTGGCAATTCGCAAGATTCCATTTCAGCATTTATCCTCAACTCTTTCCCCGCTGTAAAGCATTATTCATTCCATATGCTCAAAAACCTATTATCACATTTATGAAAGAAATATAAATTTTATACCCAGCGTAGCTATCTTGGTCAAATCTTCCATTGAGCAAGTGGAAGGTACGCAAAGTCCCAGTTTGGCGGGAAGGTCGTACATTCCGAATAAGTTTTCTCGAAAGTAATTCATTAGCTGAACAATACGATTATGATTTTAATTAGTTTTCAACAATTTTTGCTTTTATTATTTCAACAACCTGGGTTTCGAAGGTGGCGTTTATTTTTTGAAAAACCTGTCCAAAGAATTTCAATCTGTCAGGTCTGGGTGGTAAGGGCGTTCGAATGGCAAGGATGCAATACTGTCCAGTTTTAGGTGGGACTCGCAGGTACTTATCATCGTCGGGAATTTCTATGTTCAGACATTGTTGATAGTTGCCGAGTGACACCGTATTCCCCGATAACATTCCGCTGTTAGGTTTCGCAGTGGCGTCGAGCACTGTAACAAGTGTAAAAGTGTTAAAGTCTTCCAACGAGGGTTCTAGCGCATCTAGGGGCTATTTGAACCAGATTTTCCGTTCGTGTCGTGCTGTTACAATCATAAAAGAAGTAAATTTAATGAAGCAAGGATTACGGCTAATCATTTGTTAATGTGAGCAAATTTCGATGAGCTTTTCACTCATATTTTCCGTACGCCTAGTAAGGGTAATAATTTTAGCTCTGTTTAAAGGCTGCGAGTCGAGGGGCTATCAATTTATAATTTGGTGATTCAGCTTGTTCAACTATTGTTCACACGTCCTACTAGTTTACTCAACTCTAGTTGACCCATTTAATTGAGTCAAAAATTTCTATCGTCTGAAAAAGATTTTCGTAAGATTTCAGGGTAATTATTTTTTTCAATTTTAAAATTACGTTTAATCGAATATTGAGTATACAATTATTTTCGCATTAACGTTGCGTTTTCAAATGTGAGATACGAAGATGTACTTACTTTCAACAGCCCATAGTTTGAGGTCTCTCAAAGCCGTCATAAATTTCAGTAGAGTGCCCAAGCATTCTCCACTTAGTTCAGCTTCGGAACCCAATCTGTAGGCGTATGGCAAAACATTCTTGATCAAAGATTCTGTCACTGATTTCAATCTTTTTTCCAAATCTAATATTTTTAGGTAAGCTTCTTTTTCGGAAACCTCTACTTCTGGGTTTGGCAAAACGCTAAACTTTGCGGCGTCACAACTGATCAATTTCTCGACGATTAAAACGCTCAAGAAAACCAGGGACGTTAAATTTCTCATGCTGCTCCTTTGCTCGGTTTTTGGGTAATGACGAAACCGGTCGTTATAAAATCCTTATATAGAACTTTTCAGTTGGAAAATGTACAGAGAGCTAACAAGTGGCTACGGGGAAGAGATAGTTGACGTCACGCAGCCCCCCCCCCTCTGGTTGGCATTTTTGCGCGTAGAATACTGTTTCCAACCGTTAGGGGGGATGAACTCCAGTAAGAGATAGACGGGTTTGACGTTTCAGGGTCAGAACTGTTACCTCCCTATTGACATTTAACATAAGCAGATCAACCTCTAATTAGCTATCAACCGCGAATTCAAAATCAAGCGCGATAGGAAATAAATACGGGAAGTTTCCACGATTTTAATCGACTTCTAATTACAATAGACAAGTCATTATTTTAAATAGAATCCGAATATTTGAAATGGACAGGTCGTAATTATTTCTTCTAATCGTTTGTTTTCACTTTGGCATGTTTAAGAGTTCTAAAATTTATCATTAATGGTAATTGAGGAAAAATATGTTCGCCAAAAATTACTTAAAACTTTATATCTCAGGTATATCGATTAAGCAGGGAACATTTCTAAGGCAAGATAAACGTATGGTGTTAGGCAGTTCGACGCATGGGCAGTAAAAATATATCTGTAAGGTACAATTAAATATATACAGTAATAATAACAGTAATTAAGCCGAATATCAAGACAGTTTCTAGAAAATAATTATTGCTACGTTTTTTGTTTGTTTGTTTTTAGCTCTGCGAGTGACGCATGTCACGGAGAGGTTCTAATTTCGACGTGTCTGTCTGTCTGTGAGTCTGTCTGTTGTTACACCCCAGGGGACCGCGTTCATAGTTGGCAAATCGGGGCAAATGTGTTCTCAATTTCCGGAGATTCCACTTGCAATGGCTATTACTCCAATGTCTGTCTATCACCACCATCCTCTGGTCATTTGTTACCTCTCCGTGTGACGTAGTCCAGTAGAGGTTCTGTAACGGCCGTGTCTGTGTGTCTGTCTGTCCGTTGTTACACCCACGTGACCGCGTTCGCAGTTTGCGTATCGGAGCAAACGTGTTCGCCATTACCGAACTGCTTTCACAGTCACGGAAATGGCTCCTCTACTTGAGTTCTCACACCACCATCTTCTGGTCTTTGTCCATCCCACACGGACACCAGTCTGTTCTTACTGGCTTCTAATCACCACCATCTTCTGTTCTTTGTCAATCCCACATTGACACCAGTCTGTACTTACACTGGCTTCTAACACCACCATCCACTGGTCTTCCGTCTATTCCACATAGACACCAATCTGTATCATTGGCTTCTACTCCATTATCATCGTTTGGTTTTAGGATATACGCGGCGATCAGCTAGGGTTACGAGAAACGTCTAGCCTCCCTAAGGTGGGATCGCCACCAAAGGTTTTCGCAATTGCGCTTTTTCCTTACTTTTACAATGGAAACGAATCGTATATATACCCCAAAATTTGAAGAAAGCGGGCAAGAGGGGTACCCTTCACTTTAAACGTCAATATTAGCAAAGTTTGAGATGATAATAGGTATATCTTTATTTTAAACGATTTAACTATTATTAATGTTAATTATTGAACATTAAAATAATTAAAAATAATTATATTTATTTAAATATTATAGATAAACCTCTCGTGCAAAGAGAGAGATTATCATCGCCTCCTATATCTACCAAGGCCCGTGCATGCGATATATTTCCTTCATTGCCTCCTATATCTATCAAGGCCCGTGCATTGTGATACATTTTTCAAAACAACAACCAAAATGGGAAGCTCCTCTCAGAAACATAATAATTTCTTTTCTCTGTATATGAAATGAAAATATGGATAATATTGCGCTTCTTCTTTAATGGTATGAATCCTTGCCTGTCTATTAATATTTTACGTAGGAGTAATACGTTTTTAGCGAAGTCTAGAGAGGATAAACACAAGCGAGATGGTTTCGAAAAAAAATACTGCTTCCACTAATGGGTTTATACTCCTTGTTATTGTATAGAGTAATCATGATAAAAGCTTATAAAATTACGAGAGGACAGACCTTTTTTATCCTCTTGTTTTATTCTTAATAAGAATATAAAACATTTATTTTGTATCAAAAAATATTTTTTGGTGCTGAGATTGCTTTAGAAAAATCCAAACGGTTAGGCATTGGCAAAAAAGACATGTGTAAGCTATTTGCAGAGATGATAATTGTTTTACATGTTTTAAATAAAACTGAAGCTTCCACTATTGTGTTTATGCTCCTTGTTTGTTTGACTGAAAACCATCTAGGTGTAGATAACAGTCAGACCCAAAATTTCAAAAATATATATTTTAAATCTAGTCAGATACGCCCACCTAGTTGAAAATAGACCTATTAAATTTGCGGGAGCCATTCTTGAGAATTTTTCTTTGCTTGTAGGTTGTTAATTTATCTACCAGAAAATATTTGTGTTTGGAAGTTGGATATTAAGTCAAATTAAGTGGTTGTAAAGAGCCAGCAGGTTTTTGCCGCTTCCTTTTGTGAGTATTTGATTTTTGTATGTAAAATGGAGGAAGATAATGTTGAGACTAAGGATGAAATGCGGAAGCGCAAAGCCCGGGAAAGGATGAGGGCAAAAAAGTCGACGTTTTCATTGGATACTTAAGTTTATATAATCTTCTCGACACGGAGAGGTAATATTTTGGTTTTCCCAACTTGTTTCATCTCTAATTTGAAGCATATAGCATAAGTTCACAAGATATGTTCCATAAGTTTGTCACTGGTTACTGAGACCTTATCGTGAAATGAAGTAGGTCAGGCGCTGCTGTCAAAGGCTTAGTACATAGGAAGACGGACTGCAAAACTAACCGAGTGTAGTCAATTCTAGCTTGAAGTTCTCGAACTAGCTCTCAGCATTACGAAGTATAGGTAGTGTCATACTTTTGGAACATATCTTTTAAACTTACGTCGTAGCTTAATAATGAAAATTTAACTTTCCTTTTATTGTCATTAAGAAAGGCAATCTGCGTTTCATTGTCATTTCAAAGCATTGTCATATAGATAAAGCGGTTTGGGTCGAGTCTTCTTAATGATCAGAGTTTTATAAAATTGACGTGATCTACGAGCTGTAATAGGAAAACATAGATTTCTTCTACTTGGAATATTTAAGAGGCAAATAGTAATATCTGATTGAAGGTAAGGAGAAGGGCCTAAAACTTTGTTAAGCCGCCCGCTTCTACTTCCTCGTTGTTCATTGGCTATTGACATAAATAAAACAACCGTCAGCCCTGGGTTTACTCGATCAGAACACGCAAAAAGAACATGTTTTCATTCGGGTTCGTCACTCATAGGTCGCGCCAGTCTCGTCACGGGTTGCTAGCTACGCCAATATTACGTGGTTTCTAAGTTCAAATACATTATGCCTGACGACAGGGGCGACGATTTCTTCGACGCCTTCTCTTTAATTCAAGCAGAAAGACCCAGAAAATGACCTGTTTAAGATTCCAAGTTGAAGAAATTTATGTATTAAGGGCTTTGATGATTTCAAGAGTGTCCATTTCGAATCATCTACACTTTTAAAAGGAAGGTCTAACCTAGATTTGTTTCATTCTATTTATGTTTTATTTCCTTATATAGATATCAACTAGGCGATGAACATCATAGCTACAAAAATTAAATGAGCAAAATCTACTCTAAACCTGTCCAACTCTAAAAGCCCTTTATAGAATATAGCTCATCAGTATGTTTAATAACACTGAAATCGGTTGAAAGGTTTTCTGTTTGTTAATTTTACACGGAATTTTATTCCGGTAAAATTTAAGAAAAGGCACCAAACCCCTGTCCCTGCCCCTGTGCCGGACGCGTTCGCGAAACGAACGCTTACGATGAAAGAGAGAGGGAAAACGAAAGTGTAGACGGAGTCTTCGGGATGAACTAGGCCCATGCATGTCAAATTTTATGTGGGGAAATATCCAGTTTGTTAGGAAAAATATTTTCACCATAGATGGCGCTTATTTTTCCGTTGTGACAGGGGTCTTCCTTAAATTATCGTTGATATTTTAGGGGTCAGTCATAAAATTTTTATGATAGAGAAAAGTTTCATCCTAAAATTAACGTAAATGTTTTTGGGGCTATTCACTTTTTACTGAATCTTTCGGTTAGATGGTATTGATGACAACAAAATAAATTATTTCAATTTAAATAATTCAGTAAGAGTTATAAAAACGTATACTTACAATCCGCGACCTTGGCCCAAATACTTAAGCAGTCGACAGGGTCACGGGGTTGAACTTTGTTTATTTTTCGGTCGTATCAGCGCCCCCAAACGGGAAAACACGGCGAACTAAATTAGTTAAAAAAATATTCTCCCTTCGCCACACGCATCCCGGAGGCTCCGGTGTAGATCGCTATCGTACGCGATGGCGATACGCTCGGCATAGAGAGAGAACTCGGAGAGAACTGCCTGTCTGGTATATTAGTGAGAGGGGGAAGAGGGAGAGGGGGCATCGCGCTCGGAGAGTGTAGATAGGAAAGAAACGTAGTTTAAATCTCGCGGGCTTTTTTGAGTGAAGGGAAACAAGATGATAATTTTCGTGCACTACTGCACTTCGTGCGCGTGATACATCAGAGATTATGCTGGATGGTTAGGTTAGGTTAGGTTTCGTAAAATAGAGGGGACAGTTTACGGTCATAGTGATTTCTGGTTTAGGGGATCCAGGATTTTGTTTTAGACACATTATTTGATTCGAAAGGTTTTTAAAAATTATACTTTAGTGGGGTGCACAATTTAGTTTCATTAATATTATTTGAAATGTGACGGTATTAGAAATTAAGGAGATACACGATTGTGTTTCAGAAATGTTTTTAGTTGTACGATTTATTGAAGATCAACTATACGGGGGGTCACGTGAGCCGTGTAAAATTACTATTAAGGCCCAGCCCTTGGGCCATCTTGTTCATATTGTTATGCTGATTTTGTTTTTACCATGGAGGGGGGTTGTACCCAAGCCCTGGCGGCTTCACAACCCTATCCCTCGAGTTGCACTAAATAAATAATAAATAAATAAGTAAGATCAACATTGCTCTGAAAATAGCATATTTACATTTCCGGTCGACATTTTCCAAAATGGCGGCGGATTCAAAAATCTTTCTTCTGCAAAATTTCAGCTTCCTACGCTAAGGCTCTTTCAGCGAAACCAAACATTATTAGGGAAAGAGCAGATATATAGAAAAGTCAAAAAACACCTTATCATTAAGTAAACTTCATCAGCACAATTTTCTTTACTATGATATATTGCATCGTGTATTCATACGCCTCAATTTTCCATCAGAAATCACGCACGATTCGAAAGAAATACGGGAAGTTTCAACGATTTTAATCGACTTCTAATTACAATAGAAAAGTCATTATTTAAAATAGAATCTGAATATTTGAAATACACAGGTCGTAATTACTACTTGTATCTAATCGTATATTTTTATTTTGCCACGTTTAAGATTGTTCTCAAATCTACAATTAAATACCAAATGATTAATGGTAATTGAGGAAAAACATGTTCGCTAAAATTGTAAATCATTAATGAAGTCGACTTTAAACGGTTCTACACAACAATTGGAAATGCATTACGAGTTAATGATAAATGAATTCGACTCGAGCTTGAGTATAAATAAACACCGCAGGTCGAAGTGTTGATGGCGCAGTTGGGGTCTTTCCATCAAACAACAAATAATCATGTTGCTGAAGATATTGCTTTTCGTTTTTGAAGTGATTCATAAACTGATGTCATTTATATCGTCTCTGCTTAAAAGTATTCCATTACCACCAATTTGGGATTCGTACCCAAATTACGGTTTCAAGTCCGTCTTCCCTTTTGGTCACGCCAGATTTCTAAAGCTCTTTCCACCAGTTAAAGAAATCAGCTCTACAACTTGTGAGTAATAGACTTCTTGAAATAAATAGTTTTATATAAAGAGTAGAAATACTCTGTGAACTGTTCAACACATAAACGCCTAGTGACGCGATATGTGACGTTTTTAAAACGATGTATGGCTCATCCCCCTTTAACCCCAGACATCGCCCAGAGTAACTGGACCAATTATGCCTTCCTAGAAGAGGTAGGATTTCCTGGTTTTAACGATAGAATAGAGTAAATAATACTCCGGTTTGAATACCCACTTAACTTAAAATCCGACTTATATCAGTTGCAACGTTTTTTGTCAAGGTTACGCATTGTTATTCTGTATAGTATACAGCTGTACAATTAACCGATGTTGACAATTATTTCAAATGTTCAAGCAAAAACGGATTTATGTAAGAAGAACGTTGAACGTAGCAAATTTACAACCCATCCTCGCATACTTTATTGAGAAACTTCGTCTGCTCATATTTTCACTCCGCCCACAAATGCTGTATGCTATATACAGCTTTTGTGGGTGGAGTCAAAATATAAGCAGACAAAGTTTCTCAATAAAGTATGCGAGGATGGTACTAGAGGCTAAAGCTACGATCCGAAGTTCTTAGTACATAAATCCGTTTTTGGTTCAAGTTATAGGATGTTAATGTACAGGTGGGCCATAAAAGACAAATTCATAAGGCTTTTTCGTAGCCAATGTTGTTCTAATTTCACCTTCAGCTCTAAATTCGTTCAACCAATAGATTAAATCAATAAACATTATACCTTTGCTACATTTAAGTGAGAAAATGGGGGGTTGTGTCATGTTTGCGTATAATTTGGGTTTGCAGTATTCCAAGGTTGATATCGATCTTCGGGAATATCCAGTATCGAGTTCATTAAATGATAGTGACTAATTCTATAATTGTAATAATATTGAATAATTAATTATACGCGGTCCTTTATAGTGACAATTTTGCTCATCACTGATAATGGGTTGTGCTATTTTTAGATTGGTTGGAAACCCTTATGGGAATGGCTACAATATTTCGTCAGGAAGGACTTTTCAATTTCAACATTTTCAATCAGAAAATGGTGTTTTTAGTTGACCCAGAGATAATTAAGGTAAGGGCCCTTTCAAAGAGTCGGAACAAATTAGGGACTGACCCCGCTAACTCCCTCCGAATTGACCTCGTATTTCAAGGTTGTCCTAACCAGTAGCAAAGAAATCAACAAAAGCAAGCATTACAAGTTATTTCACATATTTTCAGGAAAGGGTTTAATAGCGAGGTAAGAGATTAAAAATTATTACTTTTCATTCGATCACGATGTATTCAAAAAAGCAATTTAATTGCCGAATTTGCAGCGAGGGAGACCTTTGGAGGAAACAGAGGAAATTGCTGAATCCGATGTTTCATCGTGGGAGCATCAAAGATTTCGTTCCCATGATGAACAAACACGTCAAAGTGTTGATCTCTCAATGTCAGGAAGACATTTCCAAATCTTATTCCAAGATTTTAGATATAACGGGGTCAATTGAGAAGTGCGCATTCTACATAATTTCGGGTAAATTGAGGATCTGCATATGATGTGCACAAATCCGCTTTATGATACCAACCTGGGAACTCTTTGCAGTATAATTTAGGCGTATTTCCGTTGGAAGAATGAAGAATGATTCACTGCTTAACGAATATTTTTTCTTGTTATGTTTCCATAAGTGTTTCTATTTTTAACTTATCAAAAACGGCGTTAGTTTAGGCTTAGATTATGGCTGGTTTTCACAGACCAAACGTTGCGGAATTAGAAAGAAATAGTTGGCATAATTTTTGTGGATAACTCCTAAAAATGTTGGTGTACTAACATATTAATTTCGTTTTCTTATTATAGACGCCGTTTTTGACCATGAATATGAAAATGAAAATATTTCGCAAGATGTCCTTTTCAAATCTATACTAAGGTAAAAACGGGGAAAATCTTTTCTGCTTCCAAATATTAAAATATAACCCTCAACAGTGACATCTTTCCGTCCAAACAGAATAAACATTTTGAACACTCCTCAGCTTCCCCCGCCCTTTATTTTCAAAACGTTTTCCGAAGACAAACAGTTGTTAAAGTGTTTGGCTATCGGAAATTATTTTCCAACCATTAGTCAAATAAACTCCCTAATATATTTATTCTACCCAAACGCGCATTCTTTATAATTATCAGAAAATATTCATTAATATAGTTGCGAAGAAAGCTTCGGTTACCGTTTAGTTCGACCATGGTTGCAATCGGGCAATACATTCAAATTGACAGCTAAGGGAAAAGACACCGTAAATGCAGTTAAATTAATTGACGAGACTTTCCAAGTAAGTTGACACTTTTTGAAATTCAGAGCTGACATATTCCGAAGAGAACCTTGAACTTCATTCGCAGAAGATGTTGACGAGGAAGAAGGCGAATATGAAAGAGCCCGGCGATAACGTTCGAAATGTGAACTTCGCGGATATCCTTCTACAAATGCTTGAGAAAAACCCCGAATTGATGAGTGATAAACAACTTCGAGACGAATGCGTAACTCTCATTGGAGCGGTAATAAACGATAAAGTGCGCTCTAAATGTAAAAAGGTTATACTAAATGAATTTGTCAGGGTTTCGACAGCACCTCTGTCGCTACAACAATTACCCTATACATGCTCGGTCTTTACCCGGAGATTCAAGAAAAGGTTTACCAAGAGTTGATTTCCGTCTGTGGAACGGAGGTCGAAAGAGACATTGAATACGACGACCTGAAACACTTGACCTACCTCGAAAATGTTATTAAGGTTGATTTTGATTTAATGCCTAGATACAAATCACTAACTTCACATTTTATGATTTTAAGCCAACTCAATTTATTGCAGGAATCACTAAGACTGTGTCCTCCAGCTCCATTTATTGCTCGCCAGGTCACTAAAGATTTTCAAATAGGTTCGTGTTCTGCTTATTATTGGTAATTACTCCGTTGCAAGTGCACTTTTGGAACTACTAATTTCTTACATTGATTTTTACATTGATTATAAAATCTTTTATGCCTATATAGTATCTTAAACATATAATCATAAGTTTATAAGATGGGTACCACACTTCTTACTGCCAGAGGCTTACAGCTCGAGCTAGTTCGATAACGACGCGAGATTTGACTACAAAAGGTTTTACACTCCATCTTCGTATTTTGTCTGTACTAAGCCTCACCAGGCGTCGCTTTACGAGAATCTATGACGCTTAAAAGACCTTAAAAAAGTTTAAGGTCACATCAGTTCCATTGCAAAACCTCTTCCAATATTCGTCTCGAAAACTAAAATCACGATTAAAATCCACTGTCGTTCAATTTTCGAAAAATATATTCTTATTATTTCATTATTCTATATTTCAATTCATGACTTTAAAATAATAGCATTTCAAATTTTAGGCGAGAAAACTCTTAAAAAGGGTGCGACGTGCGTTATCTTCATACAAGGCGTTCATCATGACCCCCGACATTTCCCCAATCCAGAAGTATTCGACCCCGACAGATTCAACCCGCAGAACAGCGAAGGAAGACACCCATTTGCCTACATCCCATTTGCAGCCGGTCCCCGCAATTGCATCGGTTCGGCAACACCTTTCTTTCTTTAATTAATAGCTTCATTTCAAAAAGTTAATTTGAACTATTTTTCAGGACAAGGATTCGCCACGATTGGATTGAAAGTAATTTTAGCGAACGTTCTTCGCCATTTCCGAATCACTTCGCAATTACCGAGAGACAAAGTAATTCCCAATACGTTTATTTTCATAAAAATTCACGAGATGCCTCTCCATTTCGAGCCCAGAATCCAGAATAATTGAGAAAAATATGAATCGTATTTCACTTGTTCAATTTACTAACAAATGACTAAACCTTGAAGAAATAATTAACCCCAAATGCACGTCTTTTTGTAGAGCCTCTTATTAAAATGTACAGTCCTTATTTAGTTCTTGTTATCGTTTGTTTTCACTTTGGCATATTTAAGAGAGTTCTAAAATCTATAGTAGTAATTGTAGAAAAATATGTTCGCTAAAATTGTAAATTAACAATAAATTCAAATTTAAACGGTTTGACACAACAATTGAAAATGCTTTATAAGTAGATAACAAATGAATTCGACTCGAGCCAGAGTATAAACACCGCAGGTCGAAGTGTTGATCGCTGCACAATTGGTCTTTCCATGAAACAACAAGCATGTCGTTGAGGATATTACTTTTCGTGTTTGAAGTGATTCATAAATTGATGAAATTTATGTCGTCTCTACTTAAAAGTATTCCATTACCGCGAATTTGCGGTTCCTACCCAAATTACGGCTTCAAGTCGCTCTTCCCCTTTGGTCACGCCAGATTTCTAAAACTCTTTCCACCCGTTAAAGACATCACCTCTATAACTTGTGAGTCTCACTTTTAAAATTCAATCGTACAGCTGTATTTCTGATATCTTTTATTACTAGTCTTATCAGATTTTAACTTAAAATCCGAGTTATTTCGGTTACGATGTTTTGTTGTCAAGCATTGTTATATAGTCTGAAATACAGCTGTGCAATTACCAATGTTGATATTTCAAATGTTTAAGTTATTTGAGTGTAAAGGCAACCGATGAAAGACAAATTCATAGTAGTTTGTAATAATATTGAACAATTTACTAATATTTGTCCTTTTTAGTGACAATTTTGCTCATCCCTGATAATGGACTTTGCCATTTTTAGATTTCTTTGAAACGCTTAAAGGTATGGCTTCGATATTTCGTCAAGAAGGACTTTTTGATATACACCTTCTCAATCAGAAAATTGTTTTTCTAATCGATCCAGAGCTAATAATTTCTTGCTTCCAAAGTGTGGCAAGAAATTTTGAACTGACCTGACTAACTCCTGCCGAATTGAACACTTAATTCAAGGGTGTCCTAACCAATAGCAAAGAAATCAACAAAAGCAAGAATTACAAGTTATTTAACATGTTTCTAGGAAAGGGCTTAATAACGAGGTAAGAGATTAAAAATTAATACTTTTCATTCGATGGTGATGTATTCAAAAAAGCAATTTAATTGCCGAATTTCCAGTGATGAAGATCTTTGGAGGAAGCAGAGGAAATTGCTGAATCCGATGTTTCATCTTGGGAGCATCAAGGAGTTCGTTCCCATGATAAACAAACACGTCAAAATGTTAATCTCTCAATTTCAAGAAAACCTTTCCAAGTCTGATTCCAAGATATTAGATATAACGGAGTCAGTCGAGAAGTGCGCATTCTACATAATTATGGGTAAATTGAGAATCTGCATGCATATGATGCGCACAATTCTTCTCTGTGACATCAACCGGGGAACTCATTGCATAGAATTGAGGCGTATTTCTGTTAAACGGTTTGAATAATGACGCGGAATTCACTGCTAAATTAATTTTTTTCTTTTCATGAAGTATTGGTAACTGTAGCTAAAAGCGCAGTTCTCAATTAACCATTCCCAATAGCGGCTTCAGGTTAGGCTTATTTTTGGTTAGGCTTAGATTATGGTTGGTTTTCACTCACCAAAATAGACCCAACCAACAAATAAACAAGTTGGCTTGGTCTCGTCTCCATCTAGGGGATAGGATCACGTGACTAACAAAGTTGACTGTAGTACCATCTGTCGTTGAGCGACGAAAATAAATCTCTTATTTTTTTGATTGGATTAGAGTCTGACTCTAGGGGTAAAACAGGTTCTGCGCATGGCAGAATCAAGCCAATCAGGTTATCCCTTTCTCGCCTCAAAACCCGAGAACGAGATCTGAGCCGTTATAAAAATTCAAAAGATTTCTTGGTTGGGTCTCTTTCACGGAATTCTGTAAAATGTATTGCGCAGAATTTTGAGGAAAATTGCTCAACATATCGGTGTACTTACATTGTTTAATTCTTTAATTGAAGTCAACTTAAATTTAATTTTCTTATAGACGCAGTTTTTGATTATGAAAATGAAAAGATTTTACAAGAACGATTTTTCGAACCTACTAAAAGGTAAAAACACGGAAAATCTTTTCCGCTGCCAAATAACAGAAAAATAACCGTGAACAGGGAGTTCTTCCCGTTGAAACAGAATTAACATAAAATATTCATTAATACTAGATTCAAAGAAAGCTACAATTACCGTTTAGTTCGACCATGGTTGTAATCGGAGAAATTATTCAAATTGACAGCTAAGGGAAAAGAAACCGTAAATGCAGTTAAGGTAATTGATGAAATGGTAAAAGTAAGTAGACACTTTTTGAAATTCGGACTCGAAACATTCCGAACAAAACCGCACCAATTCATTCGCAGATGATGTTGATGAGAAAGAAAGCGAATATGAAAGAACCCGATGATAACGTTCGAAACGTGAACTTTATGGAAATCCTTCTAGAAATGCTCGAGAAAAACCCCGAATTGATTAGCGATAAACAACTTCGAGACGAATGCTTAAATATCATTGGAGGGGTAATAGAACAAGTGCACTTTAAATGAAAAAAGGGTTATATTAAATTACTTTCACAGGGTATCGCAGCACCTCTGTCGCTGCTACATTCACCCTGTACATGCTCGGTCTTTACCCGGAGATTCAAGAAAAGGTCAACCAAGAGTTGATTTCCGTCTGTGGAACGGACATCGAAAGAGACATCGAATACAACGACCTGAAACACTTGACCTACCTCGAAAGTGTCATCAAGGTTAAATGCCTAGACACAAATTACAAACTTCGCATTTTATACTTCTAATTAAAAAAAACTTATACGCAGGAATCGCTAAGGCTGTGTTCTCCAGGTTCATTAATTGATCGTCAGCTCACAAAAGAAAAAAGTTAGTTTTTTCCACTATCGTTTAGTTTTCGAATAATATTCTAATAATATCATCATTGTATATTTCAATGTTTAAAATAATTCTATTGCAAATTTCTAGGCGATAAAATACTTAAAAAGGGTGCGACGTGCGTTATCTTGATACAAAGTGTTCATCGCGACCCCCGACATTTCCCCAATCCAGAAATATTCGACCCCGACAGATTCAACCTGGAGAACAGCGAAGGAAGACACCCATTTGCTTTCATCCCATTTGCAGCCGGTCCCCGCAATTGCATCGGTTCGTCAACACCTTCCTTTCAATAAATATTAACTTCATTTTATTTCAATTGTTTTCCAGGACAACCATTCGCCACGATTGAATTGAAATTATTTCTAGTGAACGTTCTTCGCCATTTCCGAATCACTTCGCAATTACCGAGAGACAAACTAGTTCTTAATATGTCTATTTCCTTAAAAATTCATGAAATGCCTCTCCATTTCGAACCAAGAATCCAGAATAATTGAGAACATTTATGAATTGTATTTCACTTGTTGAATTTATTTTTTTACTAACAAATGACTAAATTTTGAAGAAATAATTAATCACAAATTCGCATCTTTTTGTAGAGTTACGTTCAAAAATATATTAGTAAACAAACAAACATTAATTGTTCCGAAGTATATACAGCCTGAGCAATAAAGCGGTTCCTTCTAATAAACCCCATAATTTCTTGTTACAAATGTTAGTCTGGAACTCTGGATAACGTTTTATTTATACTTTGTAGCTTAAATAACGGGCACCACGTTTTTCCACGCAAATTATTGAGTGTGTAGGGTGCCCTTTACATCGACGTGCAACCATTAATCGTAATATTAATTAATTTCAAATTGGAGATTTCCCACTTTCTGTGCATGAACAAATATTACTTTAAACGTAGCCTTAGGGTATCGTCATAACGAGTGTTAGCGGTAGAGCAAAGAGTATGTAAACACCAGGAGTAGCAGCCAAGACTGAAGAGATCTCGCTTTGAATGTTTTTATCTCGGCTTTCGAAATTCTCCTAGTGTCGAAGACGGAGAAAAATAAAAATTTAAATGACTATTAAATTTTCTAGAACTCTAATTTTTATTTATCGTGGTAAAACAAGTATCTCAAATTTAATAATATTTATTATCGCGTCTTTTCCTTATAGCATGTTTAAGAGATTTTTCGATATAAAGTTAAATTTGACGTCACGCGTGAAAGTACCCCTTCCCTTCCACTGTCACAGGCCATAGAAATCCCCCCCCCATAAAAAATGTGAGACAGTAAAATTGCGTCTAGTTCGTTTATTCACGAAAGAAATGAATAAATTCATTGCATTAACGTTATTAAAAAATATGACTGTTATTCTTACTTAATACAGTTGCTTAGGGTATAAACCGTTGGCCATTAATTTTTTGTATCACAGATTTACGCTTTGCTAATTCACACTCGTATGTAGACGTAATTTTAATGTCAATCCTTCGAAATAAGACGTGTTTTTTATTAAAAAAATGTATGAAATATTTATTCTTTAAGCCATTTTAATAATCTCTAATAACATATATTTTTTTTAATTTGACGACAGACCGCCCTCAGTGAGGGGAGTATCACTAGGCGTAATCAGAGTACCCGCTGTAACAACACTAAAAGGATTCATCCGATAGTGAGTAGCCCTTCGAATTTTCCAGTAACCGCTTCGTTGATTTTGGTGGAGAGCCAAGTTCATTCTTAATTATCCTCACTCTAAATTACAAATCAATTTAAGTGCTAATTTACCGTAATGTGGCTAATTTCCAAGTACATTGCACCTTTTTCCACCGCGATGTTCGCCGTGTTATTCGCTATATCGCGAGCATCGATTGACGAGATCTTTACTGACTAACTGGTAATCCATACCTCTTAGTTACCAAGAAAG
This sequence comes from Phalangium opilio, assembly GCA_019434445.1. Lineage (NCBI taxonomy): Eukaryota > Metazoa > Arthropoda > Arachnida > Opiliones > Phalangiidae > Phalangium > Phalangium opilio. The sequence continues at coordinate 232,411 of JAEQBA010003348.1, forward strand.
CTGAAACAAATTTTGTACAGGCCAACAATGATTTTCCCAATTCGTAATTACCATCGTAGACAATTAGGCCTAAGTTGCCGCCTGGACATAAACATAACAAAACTCCTTTCTTACCGAACAATGTTGATTGTACGTCGATTCTTCTTCTAAATATAAGATCCTTCTGCATAGTGAAACATCAAGGAAATATCTCAAAGTTATTATAAAATTCGAATTAGGTTCAGATTTTAAGGATAATTTTAAATAAGGACCTCTGACCAATCGCGTAACGCCCTGCCTTTTTATCAACAAAATTCTCGTGGCACGTTCCGTGTCGAGTGAAATTTATCACGAGATTTGATAAAATTCGCGCGTGACGTGATAATCGTGGCGCGAGACATGGAGCGTGCCATGAGAATTTTGTAAATAAAAAGGCAGGGCGTTACGCGATTGGTCGGAGGTCTTTATTTAAAATTATCCTTAAAATCGGAACCTATATCATTCGGTAGTATTTACTGAATGTTTTACTATGCAGACTGGCCTTATAATTAGTAGAAAAAAATCACTTGATTTTCTAATTCACCCTCCCTTTAAAGTTTAGTCAATATCAGGCTTAAAGGGTGGGTAAAAAATATTTTAAATATGTCATAGGTCAGGATGATAAAGTTATTGTTTTAGTACTTTATTCATTCATTTTTCTGGCAAACTAGGCATTAGGCCATTAAAAGTTCAACAAGTGAAATACAATGCGTAAACAAATATTCAATTATTCTGGTTTCTGAGCTCGAAATGGAGAGGCATTTTATGAAGTTTAAAGACAATACCATAATCAGGAATTACTTTGTCTCTCGGTAACTGCGAAGTGATTTGAAAATGGCGAAGAAAGTTCGCTAAAAATAATTTCAATTCAATCGCGGCGAATGCTTGTCCTAAAAAACAATTAAAATTAAATAAACTTATTATTAATTATTGAAAGAAAGGTATTGACGAACCGATGCAATTGCGGGGACCGGCTGCAAATGGGATGTAGGCAAATGGGTGTCTTCCTTCGCTGTTCTCCGGGTTGAATCTGTCGGGGTCAAATATTTCTGGATTGGGGAAGTGTCTGGGGTCGCGATGAACACCTTGTATCAAGATTGCCGATATCGCTCCCTTTTTAAGAATTTTGTCGCCTAAAATATGTAATTTTATCACCTTACCAAGATATTTTGAAATACGAACCAAAGTGGATTAAAGCCAATATTGTGATCTAAGTTTTAAACGTAAAACCAGAAGTAAGATGAGACTAGAAGTACGGAGGTTACCAAATTCTTCACTTGGCGAAAGGGAATATTTTTGATAAGACTCCAACGGTTGGCCCTCTTGGTAGCGGTTTCTGAATTTCCCTCTCCAAATCGTGAGACGCTCGTGGCGGTAGACGGCCGAACTAGATTCAAGGAGCCGCGTCCGTGTTCCGCGGCTTTAGGTTGAGGGGAAGGGGTAGGAAATATTTTGGAACTCGACCAATTTTTTTCTCTCCAGTGTAGGCGCGATGGAAGCGGCATAATTTCCTCAAATTTGTTCACTACTACCAATGCTAGAGCTCTTTACTTCTAGTCTCATCTTACTTCTGGTAAAACGATAGAGTCGATTTTTAATAACTTTATTTGCAATGGTTCTTGGTAAAATAGTTAATAGTTAATTTTTAATTCTATTAACAAATTACTAAGCTGTAACCGAACCTATTTTTAAGTCTTCTGTGAACTCGCGACCAATCAACGGAACTGGAGGACACAGCCTTAGCGATTCCTGCAAAGGGTTAAGTTGGCTTTCACTTAATATTGGAAAAGTTATGATTTAACTATTGAACAATAATTAACCTTGATGACATTTTCGAGATGGGTCAAGTGTTTCAGGTCGTTGTATTCAATGTCTCTTTCGATGTCCGTTCCACAGACGAAAGTCAACTCTTGGTAGACCTTTTCTTGAATCTCCGGATAAAGACCGAGCATGAATAGGGTAAATGTTGTAGCGGTAGCACTTGTGTCGAAACCCTGCCAAAGTCATTTGGTATAACTTTCGTATACTTAAAGCGCACTTTGTCGTTTATTACCGCTCCGATGATAGCCATGCATTCGTCTCGTAGTTGTTTATCGCTCATTAATTCGGGGCTTTTCTCAAGCATTTGTAGAAGGATATCCGCGAAGTTCACGCTTCGAACGTTATCGTCGGGCTCTTTCATATTCGCCTTCAATTTCGTTAACTCCGTCTGCGAATGAATTGGTGGTTTATTGCGTAATGCGTCAAAGTCCAAATTTCAAAAAGTGTCTACTTACTTGGAACGTCTCGTCAATTAATTTAACTACATTTACGACTTCTTTTCCCTTGGGTGTCATTTTGAATATCTTGTCCGATATCAACCACGGTCGAACTAACCGGTAACTGAAGCTTTCTTCGCATCTAATGTTAATGACGATTTTAGTCACAGTAATTAGGTGCTTAAGAACGGATTAGTTTCTGGAGGACCCTAGCTTAAAATTATATTAATTCACTGGATCTAATTCCTTTCAACTCCATATTTTTTATTGATGTGGATTAGAATATTTAACTTGTCTTTAAGTAAAGCCGCAAATATTAGGGAACATCCGGTATGTGGAAAACAAAGACGTATAAAGAAAGGACTTTAGTGGACTGGTAACTTTCTAGCCTCATCTTTCGTCTTTGGATGGACCTATCAATCAACGTTCCGTATTAACTCTACAGCAAGCAGACGATATTACTGCCCAAGGTTCTGAAACTCGCAACCACTTTTTTGAGAACGGTTTATTCGCGACTTTCGACGTTCGTTTCACACTAATTTGTTGAATTCCGAATTTGAAGTTTCATAAAAGTGAAATATTTAAAAATAGGGAAATCTGAGGCGTGTTAGTTAAATTAGAACAGGAATTGAGTTTATGGTGGAATGAATTAAGTTTTCCATTTGGTACCTTTTAATGGCTATGAATAAGATATCTCCAAGATGTTTGTTTCTTTCATAACTTATGTCAGAAGCAGCGTCTAAAAGAACAAATTATTAATGTTGTCTTTACTCTTAAGGACAGCTCAAACATTCGCCTACAAAACAGTACGGAACGTAAATGACTATTAGCATATAATATGGGATATCAAGGTGAGTCATAATTTCAAAGCAAAGAGGGAATATAGACTTATCGCCCTAAGTAAGTTCACTGGGCTAGAGTGTCTAAAATTATTTTGTCGCTGGTCCTTTCTAGAATTATAATGTCCATGAGTACGCTCCACACTTCAAACCGCAGCCTCCGGGATGAACTAGGCCCATGCATGTCAAATTTTATGTGGGGAAATATCCAGTTTGTTAGGAAAAATACTTTCACCATAGATGGCGCTTATTTTTCCGTTGTGACAGGGGTCTTCCTTAAATTATCGTTGATATTTTAGGGGTCAGTTATAAAATTTTTATGATAGAGAAAAGTTTCATCCTAAAATTAACGTAAAGGTTTTTGGGTCTCTTCACTTTTTACTGAATCTTTCGGTTAGATTAGATTGTATGAAACCATGATTCTTTAAATAAAATTAGATGTTAAATTGTTTCAATTAAAATAATTCAGTAAGAGTAATAAAACCGTTAACTTACAATCCGCGACCTTGGCCCAAATACTTAAGCAGTCGACAGGGTCACGGGGTTGAACTTTGTTTATTTTACGGTCGTGTCAGCGCCCCCAAGCGGGAAAACACGGCGAACTAAATTAGTTAAAAAAATATTCTCGCTTCGCCACACGCATGGGCCTAGTTCATCCCGGAGGCTCCGTTCAAACTAAAATAAGTCTAGGCAGAAGTAAGATGAGACTAGAAGTATAGTACTCTAGCATTGGTACTAATAGATCCTGGCACTAGTGAACAAATTTGAGAATTTTATGCCATTTCAATCGCGCCAACATTAGAGAGAAAAAAATTGGTCTAGTTCCAAAAAAATTTCCTACCCCTTCCCCTCAACCACGGAACACGGACGCGGGAGCTTTAATCTAGTTCGGCCGTCTACCGCCACGAGCGTCTCACGCTTTGAAGAGGGAAAATTGAGAAACCGCTACCAGAGGGCCAACCGTTGGTGTCTTATCAAGAATATTCACTTTCGCCAAGTGAAGAATTTGGTTAGCTCAGTACTTCTAGTCTTATCTTACTTCTGGTCTAGGTTGTAAGTTAATGACTGCCTCTTTGATACCATGCTTGTATTCGATATCAAATGCTTCTCAATTTACCTATGATTATGTTGAACGCGCACTTCTCGATTGACTCCGATATGTCTATAATCTTGGAATCAGATTTGGAAATGTCTTCTTGAAATTGAGTGATCAACATTTTGACGTGTTTGTTCATCATGGGTACAAACTCCTTGATACTCCCAAGATGAAACATCGGATTCATCAATTTCCTCTGTTTCCTCCAAAGATCTCCATTGCTGAAAATTTAAAAATTAAGTTTCTTTTTAGAATTTTGCCTTATCATATGATATGTAATTATATTTTTTATTCACTCATAATTACCTCGCTATTAGACCATTTCCCAAAAATATGTGGAGTAAATTGTAAAGGACGGATTTATCGATTTCTTTACTATTGGTTAGCACAACCTTGAAATAAGTGGTCATTTGGACGGGGTTAGTGAGGTCAGTCCCAAATTTTTTGCCACACTTGGGAAAGGCCCTTACCTTAATTAAATCTGGATCAACCAATATTACGAATTTTTTATTCAATAAATTGAAATGGAAAAGTCCTTCTTCGCGAAATATTGAAGACATTCCCATAAGGGTCTCCAAGAAATCTAAAAGTTGAAAGATCTTTAATTAGCCTAGTAGATTACTTCGGCCAGATCAAAACCCCATCGGTGTGTTTTCCTAACTGCTGTAATTCAACAAGGACAAAAAAAAATTTTGCAATGCCCCATGTGGTTTTCAATGTGCTATTATTGCATAGCACAAAAACAACGATCTAAGGCTATACAATGTGTCGCATACGCTATAAAATTACAGCGAGTACCAACAGAAGTAGGATAAGGAACTAAAAGTATCGAGGTAACCAAATCCTTCACTTGGCGAAAGTGAATATTCTTGATAAGACACCAACGGTTGGCCCTCTGGTAGCGGTTTCTGAATTTTCCCTCTCCATAACGTGAGACGCTCGTGGCGGTAGACGGGGGCCGAACTAGATTCAAGCACCCGCGTCCGTGTTCCGCGGCTTTAGGTTGAGGGGAAGTGGTAGGAAATATTTTGGAACTCGACCAATTTTTTTCTCTTTAGTGTAGGCGCGATGGAAGCAGCATAAAATCCTCAAATTTGTTCACAAGTGCCAGGATCTACTACCAATGCTAGAGCTCTTTACTTCTAGTCTCATCTCACTTCTGGTACCACATAAACTTGAGAAATGCCTGACCAATTCAATAGTCGCGGCTACAGTGATCACGACACTAAAATGGATCTATTTCTAGTTTCGAATGCGTTTTGTCTTTGTTTTATGACTCGTAGAAAAAGAACAAAATCATAAATATACCCTTGCAGTAACAAATTTTCGGAATTTCTTTTGCCAAGAACTAAATCCATCTGATTCGGAATTAAATAAAGTGGGTATACTCTCTTACTCTATTTTATTCTTAAAACTATTTATTTGAATAAGTCAAACTCACAAGTTGTAGTGGTGATGTCTTTAACGGGTGGAAATAGTTTTAGAAATCTGGCGTGTCCAAAGGCGAAGACCGACTTGAAACCGTAATTTGGGTACGAATCCCAAATTCGCGTCAATGGAATACTTTTAAGCAGGGACGATATAAATGATATCAATTTATAAATCACTTCAAACACGAAAAGTAATATCTTCAGCAACATGATTGTTTGTTGTTTGATGGAACGACCAACTGTGCGCTCAACAACACTTGGACCTGCGGTGTCTATACTCCGACTTGGCTCTAATCCATGGTTATTATCTAGTTAATGCATTTTTAATAACTCTTATTGGTTTTATTCATTTTAATATTTACCAGCAATTAACAAAGAAAAATAAAAATTTAACCTATATGAAATTATATACTTGAGAACTCTCTTAAATGCGCTAAAAGTAAAACGCCCGATAATAATTATTATTTATGAAATGTGAATTTCTAATATTTTATTTTTAATTATAAATATCAGCTTGTTTATTCAAATTAGAGCGATAGGCATTTTTAAAAATAACAGAATTTGCTTGAATTGGGTTACGTTTGATTACACCCGCTTAATTGTTTTATTAATTTAATTAATTTTAAATTACAATATTTAAATCTCGTAGAGCTGATTTAGGCCTACTTCTATGTTCATTTTAAAATAAATTACACCAATGCTTGGCCTCCGACTAATCAAACAACAAATTGATTAATACCTATTTTACAGGTACCATAATAATGGCAAAGAGTAATTTTATTCAAATTAGAAATAGAGGAAAATATTTCCAAAAAACACTTACAGAACCTGCCTTGAGAGGCTAACTACCGAGTTTTAAATTATGATTAAGTGTTATTTTACCTCACTGCACAGTACATCTTTTTACCTCTCCGAGTGACGATGATGTCACTGAGAGGTATTACCCTGGACGTGTCTGTGTGTCTGTAACGCGTTCGCAGTTAGGAAATAGGAGCAAAGGTGTTCACAGAATGCAATATTGGCTTTTACTCAATTACCATTGCTAGACTTAAGATGGGTTACGAGAAACGTCTACCAAAGGTTCACGCAATTGCGACTTTTCTTATTCAAACGTCAACAATAGTTAAGTTGCAAATGTATTTAGGAATAACTTTTCTTCAAAAGACTTAAGTAGAATTATGGTAAGCTAGCTGTTACCCGCTGCGTCGCTCGCATGTAATAAGAACTTCCATCAAAATGATATAAAGATTGGGTAGATTTTACTGATGACTAATATTTTTGTAGCACCCTAGGAGCGAAAGCACTCGGCTTTGCCCGTCAGCCCGTCGGGGCATTTTATATTGCTTTTCACGCGGACATTATTCCATAAAGAAGGGTTTTTAAGTTTTTGGCCGCCATTTAAAAAGATGGCAACTAATAGAACCCCAAAGCCCTTTCAGCCCGACTATAAGTTAAAGGATACCAGTGTACTAATTATTTTGAAATCGGTTTAAACGTGCGGACTTTGTTGCATAGAGAAGATTTTTTACATGTCTGAGCGCCATTTATGAGTATGGTGGAGGATTGGAAAAATCTTTCATAGTACAGTACGCGCCTACTACTTATGAGTAACGTTCCTGCAAATTTTCAGCCTTCTAGGGCAAGCGGTTTGGGCTGAGCGTTGATTATCAGTCAGTCGGTCTGTCAGTCAGGACTTTGATTTATATAGATATAGATTTCTGACGACTAAAATAAGTAATATCAATCATATTTTTTTTTATTATTTAAGAAAAACCTCTCGACTCGGAGAGGTTTATTTTAGTTTCCCAACTTGTTATTTTCGAACTAAAAGATTAAAGATTTCTTTAATATCGTTTTAGAAAGCTAATCGATGTAAAGCGAAAACGTCGTTTATACTAATCCTTGGCTATTAATTAAAGTAGTAAATGGAATTTCTCCCTTTTTGAGTGATGGGAAAAATTAAAATTATTTATGTCTATTAAATTATACCTTTGAGTGCCAAATTGAAAAACCCGAAAATGATTCATGTTATTGTTTCTTTTTTCTTCTCTGATATTCAGATTGTGTATTGTGATAAGCAAGCCATTATGATCATCAATCTATATCTATATAAATCAAAGTCCTGACTGACTGACTGATAATCAATGCCCAGCCCAAACCGCTTGCCCTAGAAGGCTGAAAATTTGCAGGAACGTTACTCATGAGTAGTAGGCGCGTACTAAGAAAGATTCCCCCCAATCCGCCGCCATCTTTATAAATGGCGCACAGAAATGTAAAAATACCTTATCTATGCAACAGAGTCCGCGCCACGTTTCAACCGATTTCACAAATATTTAGTACACTAGTTTCCTTTAACCTACAGAAGGGCTGAATGGTCTTTTGGGTTCGATTTGTTGCCATATTTTTAAATGGCGGCCAGAAATTTAAAAACCATCCTTTATGGAATAATTTCCGCATGAAAAGTAATAAAATTGTCCCGACGGGCTGACGAGCAACGCCGAGTGCCTTCGCTCCTAGGGTGCCTCAAAATATTAGACTTCAGTAAAATCTACCCATTCTTTATAACATTTTGATGGAAGTTCTTATTACACGCGAGCGACGCCGCGGGAATAACAGCTAGTTTAATAATGTTTACTATAACACCTTTTCCTTATAGCATGTTTAATGGTAGGCATTTTACGTCACACATGGAAGTACCCCTTCCTTTCCCATGTCACGGACCGCCACGAATGTGAAAATGCCACACTCTCCCTAAAAATGTGACGCAGTTTATGGCAAGTTTTATGAATTGATTTATTCAGGAAAGAAATGAATAAATTCATTGCATTAAAATAATATTAAAAAATATGTTGATTATTCTTTCTTAATACAGTTGCTTAGGTTTTAAACCGTGACGTGTTAATTTTTTTGTATCACAGATTTACGCTTCGCTAATTCACACTCGTTATGTAGACGAAATTTTAATGTAAATCCTTGGAAATAATTATTTTTATTTAAAAAATATAAATGTAATATTTATTCTTTAAAGGGAAGGTGAAGTGGAAAATTAATTGATTTTTTTCTTGATTCTTCTACTAATTATAAGACCATTGAAACATCCAGGAAATATCTCCGAATGATTTTAATAGAGATGGGCCGATACCAGTTTTAACCGATGCCGATATCATTCGATACTTGAAAAACCGATACGTACCGATACCGATATTTTACCCGATCCTTCGAATAAACCGATATTAAACCGATACCGATATATTAACCGATATCAATAAGAAAATAGATGCTATAATATAGGTTGTAGCAGAAGAAAATAGGGGAAGTACGTATTCGTACCTTTAGCTAGTGCAAGTCGTCCTTCTCTCCCAGAAACAAGCTACGGCTTTAAATTGGCCAATCAGAGATAGGCAGAGAACCGATAGAAAATTTTGAAGGTGCGCCACCATACCGTGAGAAACCGAACTACAAAGTACGATTTCCGTCCTTCTTTCGCCCGGGTAGATTGACATTGAATGTTATCGTTCAATTAAGAGTTAAAAATGGATAGTTCTGTCCAGTGTAATTTAGTATATCGTGAAACTAGTGACAAGAAAAGCCAGACAAGTTTTAAAGGCAAAACTAAAGGTATTCAAGTAGAATTTTCGCCAAATTCGAGTGACTCGTTAAGCCTCGGCCATAGTAAACTCAAGAAGTCAGGTACCATAACAAAATCAGCATTCAGCTGGATAGCAGACGAACCTTCGAAGAAAATAGTTTCTTGTATTCATCCGCGGTTTCCCGCCAAAAAAAGCGGATATTCAGTGGCGCGAAAAAACCGATAAAGTGACGTCTCGCGAAATAGCTAAGAATACGTACTTCCCCTATTTTCTTCTGGTTGTAGAGATGGGCTGATACTGATCCCATATCAGTATCGGTACCGATATTTGACTTTAAACGATAAATCGGTATTGGTTGACAATGAACCGATATTTTTCCTTAAAAAATATCGGGTAGAAATATCGGTTCATTTTTAACCGATACCGATATATCGGTTAAAGTCAAATATCGGTACCGATATCGATATGGGATCAGTATCGGCCCATCTCTAGATTTTAAAATTCAAATTAGGTTCAGATTCTATGGATAATTTGAAATTAGGACCTCCGACCAATCGCGTAAATTCAAATTCCAACATGGTGGAAAAAAAATCTGGAAATTTTGTTAACAATGCTAGTTAATTACTTCAACACTAAACAATAACAAATCTCAATATTACTTGTCAATTAACCGTTGTCAGGAGTTTCAGACTATCGAGCAGACGATGCTTCATACTACCCAATAACCAATCACCTTTATTGGTTAATAAATTAATTTGGCAGACAAACCAATCAATCGAAACTCACTTTTAAACTAATTATTACTGAATTTTAATTTGAAATTAAATTATATTTAATTCATGACATCTTCTTTGCGAAATAATTAAAGTCATCTTTAAATTTGAATCTGGTTAATTTTATTATTTTTTAGTTACTCTTAATAATTTAATTGTTTCCGTAAAATTATAATATTTATTAAAACGAAATATAAGGAATGATATAACATGTTAAACAAATATATATATAGAATTGTACATTTTTTTTTTTTTTTGCATATCTTTGAAAAACCTTTTGGTATTTTATCATACGCATCCCGAAAAAAGTTGTTATAGGTCGGTAATGCTGGTTATTTTTTATCCCTGTTCAATTTTGAAGTCTCCCATATCTTCTTGCCCAGTCAATTGCAGATTCTAAAAGTTTATCATATTCCCAAGTCAGATTTTTTCACCAGATCGACCCATACACATAAATACTCACTTTTTCGTTACACAAATGCAAGAATGTAACGAAAGCTGTAGGCACACTGAGATTTTTAACGGTCACCTCGGACACATGCTTTGGAATTTCCTTGTATAAATGCGAGAACATCATTGGTTCTGGCATTACTTCCGCATTTTCTTCCTAAACAAACGAATTTTATCATTATAAACCTTGCAAACTTAATGAAGTAAGATGAGTCTAGAAGTAAAGATCTCTAGCATTGGTAGTAGATCCTGGCACTAGTGAACAAATTTGAGGATTTTATGCATCTTTCATCGCGCCAACCTACACTAGAGAGAAAAAATTGGTCGAGTTCCAAAAACATTTCCTACCCCCTCCCCTCAACCTAAAGCCGCGGAACACGGACGCGGGTGCTTGAATCTAGTTCGGCCGTCTACCACCACGATCGTCTCACTTTTTGGAGAGGGAGAATTCAGAAACCGCTACCAGAGGGCCAACCGTTGGTGTGTTATCAAGAATATTCACTTTCGCCAAGGGAAGAATTTGGTTAGCTCAGTACTTCTAGTCTCATCTTACTTCTGAAATTACTAATATAAGTACTGATTTGGAGAGCACGGTCCACATGGCTCCTTTTATCTTCTTAGCGTCAATTTTTGTGGATGTTTTCGCATAAGCAATGATTGGTTTATCAATCTAAAATTAAAGTTCATCATTTTAATTAAATAAATTGAAAATAATCATGATAATCATTATACTTTATAAGGCTGTTGAACTAGATTTTCAGCAGTGAACGGCACCACCTCTTCCGTTTGAGCATCAGTCTGAGGTTGAGTGAGGGAAAATTGCATTTCATGGTTTTCTACGGGACTTGCCGCTGCAATAAAAATTAAATAAATGTAGTGACTTTTATGAAAACACGAATAGAAAATGTTAAAAACTAACCATCATCATCATCATGATTGTTATTTTCCCCAGCATGGCCTTCGCAATAATTTGCTTTGTCAGCGGGGTTATCATAATTATATCCTCCCCCATCATCAGCCTCAATAGTCTTGGCCACTTTCTTCATTGGCCGTACCCAAAGATTTGGATTAACCATGGATTTCGCGATATCTTCAATGTTATAATGGTAGTCAAACGGTAACTCCTGCTTTTCTCTACTCCATTTGCTTAATGTTCCTTCTGATAAAAGGTGTTTTGATGCATCGTGAATTATTTCCATAGGTTCTGCGTCAAAGTCTATTAAGGACGGTGTCCTTCTTGGCCTTCTTCTCCTTGGTTGAGGTCTTCTCTGTTCGACACCCGGACCTGAAATGAAATTATTTAATACCACTGCCTTTTAAAACCACATTTCATTAACGTACGCCGAGCAAATGGTATGAATCTCCAACGATTTGGTCCAGCCCACGCTGAGACCACATTTGGATCATAATAAGAGTATTCCGATGGTTTTAAAGAGAGTAACCCGATTGTATCATTAACACTCTCAAGTCTAAGATGAACGTAATGAAAACAAAATTACTGCCAACGTTACTTTAAACAACAGTACACCACTCACCTGAAAGGAGGGTTTTCAGCAGACGGGACATCTTGATCCGCGCCATCCATTTCATTTGGGTCAGAACCGTGATTGCTATGCTCATCCTCTGATTCCTGTATTTCTTGATTGTAGACAAAATCGTTGAGATTATGGTTTTGTTGAGACTGACTAGAGCATGGATTATCATAATTAATAGAATCCTGTAAATATTAACGCATTAGTCATACACTTCTTCATCATAATTATAACTAATTAAAACTACATACACTCTCAACTTGGTTGAAATCGAAGTTTTCAAACGTTAGGTCAATTGGTGGCTTTTCATTGCAAATTTTACGAAATATATCTATAATTAATAATGATTAGATATTTCTTTCAGGGGTAGATTTGATTTTAGAAGTAGGAATGGAGAACAGAGTAACCTGGGCGCGCGTGTCAAAGTCCCGGACCCCCTTTCACGGGACGGGGAGGGGCATGAAAGAAGAGGCGGAAGGGTCATAGCGACAGAGGAAAAAAGGAATTACGTATTTTTCGCCGTCCCCGTCAGCAACGTCATCAAAACGTGGTTTAAGTGAGCCAATAAGATAATTTAAACTTTTCGTTACGTGTTGGAGGGAGGGGCTCTATAATGGGTGGTCTATGAGTCGGACTGAAGTAAATACTAAACGTTTTGTTCTCCAGTCCTACTTCTAAAATTAAATCTATCCCTGTTTTTTTAAATAAAATACTTAATAGTAGGAAATTTACCTTTGAAGGCGGATATGTTAATAGTTGCGTCATTTTCAAATTCTCTTACACAATATAATGACAGGGGTTTCATCCTGTGGTCCATGGCAAATTGACATCGATCGTCAATAATTGGCAAGTTGTAGGCGAATAATCCAGCAACTCCTTCATTGTCGTATGTAGATGCAAATTGATCCCGGAATGGATCCGTCTATAATAAAAAATAATAATAAAAAAAAATAGAGGCCTAAGTGTTAAGGAAAATTTCAGGTAACACAACATTTTACCTTAAAAGAAGGGCCTTTTTCCTAAATATAAAATGAATTAAATATTAAAAATAAATATATGAGATCTTATCATAAAATAATTAGCATTGGTCTTAAAAAATTAGACTACTGCGCCCCATTGGTTAGTGGAGTCTGCTAGCTCGAACCCCTTACCCTTGCAGGATTGGTTCAATTCTCACAGGATGGTAAGGGGTAGGATATTCTGGTTAGCAGACGCCTCTAAAACAATGGCGGATGGCGCAGTAGTCTTTGATAGTTTTAAGACTAATTAAATGCTAATTATTTTGTAATAAGAGATAATTTATTTATTTTTAATATCTAATTCCTTTTATATTTAGAAACAGCCAATTCATTTAAGATCATATAATGTTATGTTCCTTTAATTCAAACAATATTCTTACATCAACTTGTCTTTCAAATTTATCCAGAGTAATGCTTTTTAGATTCCGTTCAACCTTTGAACTTTTCTTCACCTAATAAAAAGAAGGAAGTTATTAAATAATAAGTACACATCTTTCTTTCACATTTCACTTGCTTTTCTTCTTTGCTGTGTTAGGTCTACAATATTTTCCACCCCTGTAGAATTTTGACTCTCTGCAAAAAAATAACAACGTTAACGGTTTCTCTTCAATGAAATTATTTATTTTATAAAAACAGCATCTCACCTTCAGGTTGAGTTGCTTTATAAGTTTTCCCCAAATTACTTGCCAATTTTCGAGTTTCAGCTTCTAAAGCATCTACTCGATAACCGTAAATTTTTGCACTTGCATCTAACGCGCAACTTGCGAACTACAGAAACATTAATTATTTTAGTGTTTTCAAGATATAATAGAATAAAAGCGTCTGTCTGTATTTGACTACATTATGCCCTATGGGCCGTTAAAATGAAATGCTACTACTGTGACAATTTTTTACCTGAAAATTCATATTGCTGTCTTTTTTCTTAATAGCATCTGCCATATAATCTATCAAATGCAATTGAAACGCATTTTTCTTCGTGATTTTCTAAAAATTATAAAATAACTTGAAGAGATATGCAAAGAGGCTCTTAACAGTCTCACCTTTAAAGTATTTAAGGTTATTTGTTTTGAAATTGCTTTAAAATATATTTTAACTTACATTCTCAGCCGAGAGTCTGACACATTCTGCGTAATGCTGAGACAACCCCTCGTTTGAAAAACCTGATAAGGCCGTTACAGGTATTCGCCTATAATAAAAAAACAGGTTTTTACCAATTTAACCAGAAGTAAGATGAGACTAGAAGTATCAAGGTAACCAAATTCTTCATTTGGTGACAGTGAATATTCTTGATAAAACACCTACGGTTGGCCCTCTGGTAGCGGTTTCTGAATTTTCCCTCCAAAACGTGAGACGCCCGCCACGGTAGAAGACCGAACTCATCTTACTTCTGATTTAACTTACAACATTCAAAAATTGCCGCACTTACCTTCCTGAAGAGGTAGATGGGCTATTAAGGTTTCTTTCCTGATCGCCTAGGAGCCTTGATTGCCTTCGCATAATCCTTTCTCTTTCATCATCATTTTCTTCCAAGGAAACGCTTAACATCGAGTCTCCGTTGGGGCTCTCCATTAGGAATTGTCTTCCAACGAGGCTTAGTCAATCTTTACCGTTTCTTCCAACAATAGGTGTAGAAAGACCTGAATTGAATTCAAATTTACTACCAGATCTAACGTACTGTACATTCACTGTCGACGGCGTATAGACAATAGAATCTAGTTTCAACGTTGCTACTTTGACTTGTAAATGAAGAATGGCAATTTGTAATTTTCAATTGCAACTACTCGAGAAAGTAAGCGGTGTAGCCAACTGTTTTGTCAAAAATGTCGAGATAAATTTTTTCATTGTTTTTTAAGTTTTATCAAAATATATAAACTTTACGTTTTTTCCCCCCTTCCCTGTTAAATTTCGCCAACTTGCGTTTCTAATGGGTATCATAAGTTCTTAAGATATGCTTCATAAGTTTGTCACTGGTTAATGAGAGCTTGTCACTTTGTGACGTAGATGAAACAGAATGAATGGCGAAACAGAATTTGTGGAACTTCCCTGATTGAAAACTCGAATCATTTTCGAGATTAGTCATAGTCCTTTATCAAGATCGTTGACATTAAAAAACAAAACCAAAAAAGTCTATGGTTTTAATCGATACTGTCGCCAAGTCTGTGTTCACACTGCCCTTTTCCCGCACTGTGTTAATTAACTATTTCGTGACATGCATACATCATGTTGTTTTCTTATCTCTGTGCAATACCTATTCTTTTCCAACGAAGCCCTTCGTGCAAATACGGATCGAGTTAATAATTTTGAACAGCTTTTCTGCAAGGGTAATGCACAAAGTCAATATTGCCTTAATATAATTAAACTTTAGTGTAAATGCGGCTTTTATTTTCCTTATTTCTATGAAATTATATTAACGCTATATGGTCACTTTCAATACGCTTTTCCAGTGATCTCCAAGTGCGTGCGTTGTCGGATCGATTCTATAAATATAAACGGTACTCATGGCACAATGGCAATTCTCAATGAAAATAGAGCCCAAACAAATATTTCAACGATAATGTAGGAAATATATCTTGATGAACGTAACATTAATCTAGAGCATTATTAATTTAATGATACCATAAAAGCGTACTTTCTGCTTGCGTTGCGTTACGTCTTCTGCGACAGTAATTGGCGAGAACCATTTAATGCTGGAAAAAATACGTTGATCTCACAAATATGTCTCTACAGTCATGTGTGTGGTGTTTTCTATTCAGCTGAATGATATTCCTACACTCATACACCTCTGGTTTAATTCGGTGTAATTCAAAGATCAGTCAACATGAGTTACATGACGTTTGGAGTAATAGCGGTAAGAGTACTTAGTCAATGACAAAAGTATCTTTCAACGCGATTTCGTACCTATAAATCGACATTCTTCTTGATGGATTAATAGTTGTTCTAAATTTTGTTTGTTGCTTAGGAAACTGAGGATTTTGAGATCGCCAAATATCTTTACGCTTCAATACAGAAGTTTTTCCTTCAAAGATTCAACATTAGGTAAATATCTTTTCCACTTCATCTTAAAATGTTTTATGAATAATATATATATTTTTTACTCGAAGCGTCAATTTGGTATCCGTTTCTACGGCAGATCTACAGACGTGCCGAAACCAGAGTAATTTGCCAAAGGTAATTTTCAGAGATTCAATCAACGTGGAATCGCTGCTCGCGAAACATCACTTCCACAGAGAAGTAGTTAATGTTTGCACGTATATTGTTGGAATAAGACAGAATTAGCAGACGAATCGTAGTCACATGTTCTAAATTTCCAAGTTGATTTCCATATGATCTACTTATCTTCAATTGTAATTAATGGGGAGAGGTATAAAAAAAACAACTCAGTTTTCGAAGAAACGAACTTGAGGTAAATTTTGGGGTCCCTCGTGTAGGTCGCCTTGAATCTAAGTGGTCCCCACTCAAAAAGCCTCTGCACTCCAACCATAGAGTATTGTAGCGTATCATATTATCTAATAGATATAATTTACTACTGGCATATCCTTCTACAGCTCTAAATTTATCAGTGAAAAAAGTGGATATTGACATTTTCTATATTCATTTATCAGGGAATAGACGCGTTGCTTTTTCCTTTCCAAATCGATAATTTGTATTCTCCGGAGATGAAATGGCGAACGACGAGCATTTATGATTCAGCGTCGACCTTCATACTCTCTTCAATGCCGAAAATGACCAAGAAACCATCTCTCTCTTTCCTCAACATGGAAGGACAAGTAACATGAACTTGCTCCATATACTCTAAAGAAAGACAATAACAATTTCTTTCAACATTAACTGTAGTTCTCGATAACTTGGGCACTGAGTCTGTTGGCAGTTTCAATCATCTTGGCTTTGGCCACGCCCAAAAATGGCCGACAGTTCGTCATGACTTTTGTCGAAATGATCTGGAAGAATTTCCTAATTTTTTTCTACGAACGTGAGCTACAATGAATGGTGTAGTAAATCCATATTTGAAATGCGACCCCTATTTCTGGTCACAGCTTACAACCGTGTCGAGAAAGCGATCGCGTGGCGCGTAGCGGCTGTGTCCTGGTTGATCGCGACCACTTTCATTTTCTTCGAAATATCCGGCAACCTGAAGTCTGATTTCACCGAGAGGGACTACGATACTGTGGACACCGTCGACCAACTGGTCAAACAGGGTTTTCATAACGTCTGGTTCTGGAACAGCACTGATGAATTAGTATCTTTTCGCAGAAGGGCAAGCGCATTACTACACAGATCTGTTACGATATGTGCTATTTTTCTTATTGGTTTCCAGTTCATTACACAGTGTCTCTAGCTCATCTAGTTAATCTAAGATTGTTAACTTTTAACTTTAGACCTTGGCTTTACGAGAGATAGATCAGTTTTATAGATGTAGATTAAAAATGTTATTTAAGACTAGGCATATTACAACAAAATCGATCGGTAACTTATTCTCTTCAGTTGAATGTGAGCAGGGTTGTTTGATTTAAATCAGTTTGATTTAAATCACTGATTTAAATCATGATTTAAATCAAGCGATTTTTTTAAAAAAATCATTTGATTAAAATCAAGAATATATTTTTATTTTTAAAAAATGTTTTCTAAGATTCCAAGAAGTAGTTTAAGAAACTCGAGAAGAAACTTAACCAGAAAAGACCTAAAATTAAAAATAAACATGGTTTTGGTATATTTCAATGTAAGTTTTTCCCAGAACTCCAGTTTGTCTTGCTGGAAAGGCTAGGAAATGAAATAGCGGTCAAGCTAGTCTTTTTATACAAGCATTTGAATAGTAATAATATCCAATAGCTGCTTAAATGTCATAATTATTTTGCTTTTGGTTAATTTTGACTCAAAAGTTTTCATGTTGGTAATTTACTATCTAGTAATTCAATAAAAATAAAAAAATCAAATAAATCAATTAAAATCAAAAAAATCCGATTTAAATCAAAAAAATCGATTTTTTTGATTTTTTTGAAAAAATCAAAAAATCAACAACCCTGAATGTGAGTAAGTAAACCTAGATGAGACAGGTGTCAACCAGGTCGACTCGACTTTACTGGGGCTTCGTTGAACAGCACGTTCGCGCCCATTACGAAGAAATTGTTCTTATGTCTATATTGAATGATTTAACTAACTATAACAATCAATTTTATGACTAGGTCAATGTGCCCATCCCCGAAACTTCAATACTCCCAATTGAAGATGGGTTTACGGGAGACCAGTTCGTCAGCGTCGCGCAAAATGTCGGCGACCAGAGAAAGTTCATGGTCGTTGGGACACTGATAATTCAATTTCTTCTGCTTGAAAATCAAGAAATGGAAAACAAAATACAATACGCGAACAAATACTACTTTTCGCCGTCTATAGACAATACGCTTTTATGTTTTCCCGTTTCCTACAATTTCTCGCAATCTGAACTCTTGGAGAAAGTCAACCTGATGTAAGACTTAACCAACAGAGCAGCTACTTTCACTTTTAACGCCTCGTCATCGTTTCAGGGCAGAGTTAATCGCCGAAAACGACCTGACATTCCATCACTTCTACAAAGCGCGATACACGATTGATCTCATGAAATGGAAACAGACAGAGGACGATTTTTCAACGATATCCGTTAAGGAAATCCAAAGCCTTCTTACTCTGTACTACGTGGGAAAGGTCATCGCGATATTCACTTTAATTCTTGAAAATGCCTTTTGGCTTCTGATATCTGTGAAGAAGTCGAGAGCTCGGAAGAAAGTTTCGAGACGACGTCCTCGTGAAGTTAATATAAATAACCTATTTTATGGCCACTGAAGAGAAGTCAAAACGTGGGCCTAGTACTGAAAATGTTCAGGATTTGCAAGCTGAAAACTATGAACCCATTTTGAACGAGGAAACACCTTGCTAGATTTTTTAATGAAAAGAGCTTATAAAAAAATGAATATATAATTTGCATATATGTTTCTATATATGTTGGGAAGAATCTTGATACAATTACCCCGCTTTTGTGGTACACTTCTCTCGAAGAGAAATATTATATACTTCTGGTGTTACTGATATCACAAACAAACAACTCATTTCCTCAAATATACATAAAATACTAATTAATATTTAAATTAATATATATTTTTCATAAAATGAATATACTACACCCTTTAAATTAACAAGGCAATTACCGTTTGAGCTGAATTAAGACCCTGAATTAAATTCTAAATTTAGCTCAATCAATTAGACAACACTTCTTTAGTTTGTGATAGTAATTCATGCGCTATCCCTTAGTGTCCTTGAAGTTTAGTTTAGATATAAAGACCGAAAATCCTGTATATTTTTACGATCTCCACGCGTTATGACCACACCTTTTTTGGTTTGCCAAAATATTTTAGGCTTTCATCCAATTAAAATTTAAAAACCACTGAACGCATTGTTGATTCTGCATACTTCGCTACCCAGGACATAATTTGATCTCCAGATTCTTAAGTATCTAGAACTCGGTGTAACATTTGTGTCGCGGTTCTGAGATAGATTCACAATATCGCGAGTTCTTCGTTGTTTTAGGTTGAGTGTTAAAACAATGCGGTTCTTCGTGATGTGTGTTGGTCTTTTGACAATTCGTAATAGCGCTTGTTTGGTTCGAAGCCCGACGGCTTCGACTGAAAAAGTGGCTTATAACGAGTTACTCGCTTTTGAATCTGTTGTGAAAGAAAATGTTAATATTATGTTAAACAACGCTTTACCTTATTTGAAGACTTTCGTGGCAGGTGCTAATATCGACGAAAACTGTTCAAAGTCTTTCAGGATGTTCATTAGGGATTTTAAAGAATTGAGATTATGGACAGTTCAAAGTAAGTAAAAATTTTGTTCAATTTTAAATGGTGACTATGGATCTTAAGGTTGGTTTTCACAGACCAAAATTAAACGGAACCGTAAAAAATATTCCGCGTAATTTTGTGGTCAATTCCTCAAAAAAATGCGGCAAACCGTACACTAAAATTTATAATATGAGAGATCGTAAGCTCGTGGAGACCAAGGGTTACCTTTCATGTTCACAATTGCACTAATAGCAACACATGGATTTTCTTAGAGCTTTACTGCCTTCGTTTAAACGCACAGTTTTATCATATAAAGCCTTTCACTTATCGACTTAAAAAATCGCGTTAAAAATTTCTCACGAGTTGACCAAAACCACGCCTATGAAGTTTCGCATTCGCCGCTTCCTATTGGGCACCTATTGTCTTTCCGTCAAACGCAAAATTTTGTGGCAAGTTATCTCTGAAACAACGGTACGGCATGCGGATTTTCCCGCGTTTTGAGCCTGTGAAAACCCACCTTCATAAACCCAGCTGGGTAATTGTTTTGTCGACTCAAATTAAATTACAGAAATAAATGTTTAAAGCAGGAACTTAAGATTAACAATATTTCCTGGTCATATTTGCAAATTACAGATGTAGCCCTTGGTCATTTGACAAATCTTTATACTTAATCATCCGTGCTGTAGGCACAACGTTATTTGCACTACATAGTAAATCATCTTTAAATGCAACAATTTTTCTGTATTTTAAAATCAATCCTTTAAATTATACTTTTTATAACAATCACTCCAATCTTCTATACTCCTTGCTTTTATATTTCCAAATTGAAACATGAAAGTATACTTAAACCGCAATAGAAGTGAGAGACGCAAGCGTTATTTACAGATAAACAAACGAAATAATATATTATTCCTCATTATAATATCTTTCAACCCTGAGGGATACGGTAACTAGTCATTCGGGGCTTACCGATTACCAAATATGTTCGCTTCAATACGATTATACACTTCAGTGACCTCATTATACAGTTTTGTTTTTATTTACTTTCTCTGTCTGGAGTTTTATTGTTATTTCTTATTTCTTAATCATAAACTAAACAAAACTTTACAAAGAAAAAAAAACTAAAAAATAAACATCCAATTATCATAAACATACCAAATATCTGCGGTACATTTTAGTTTCGTTTGAAATTTAGTCACGGTTCAATTCAATATCATAAAAACAAAACTAACCTTGAGACTAACGGTTTATTAGTCTCTAAATTTAAAAATTAAATTCGGAAAATTTATTTTAATTTTATTTATTAATTTTAATGACTTTTAATTATTTTTTAATCGTGACTAAGACAATCCAATTTTTTTTAACTTTTCGGGCCGCCATTTGGAATATGGCGGCATATGGAACGCCAAAAGATATAAAACTCGTCTTTAGGTTATGAGGAACCGGTGTATTAGGTATTAGTGAAATCGGATGATAACGATTGCACAATGCAGATTTTTAACATTCTTGGTCGCCATTTTTCAAGATGGGGTCTGATTGGAAAAATTTTCATAGTGTCTGCCTGCTATTTAAGAGTAAAGTCCCTACAAATTTTCAAGAATCTAAGTAAAACTGTTTTAGTGGGACTCCGAACTTAATATACCAACATATTTAATTTTCATATTTTCAATTCGATAAATTTTATTAGATCCAAACCACATATAATGATCAATTTATTTACTACTACCTCTTTAATAATTTTATTTATGAAATTATGTACTGATCTTTATCGATTGAATTAAAGGGGTGTTATTTTTTTGGAAATGATTCTGGTAAAACATACACTTAAGTCAATTCCATTTTCCGTGTAGAAGTAGGCGTATGGAAGACTGTCAAAAACGTGCCACGTAAAATTTCTTTGTTGTTGTAAAATATCATTTTTTAAAGCATTCCCAAAATTTCAAAGGGAAGATAAGGATTGAACGAGTAAATTTATTAGCGTTAAAATGATGAAATAGGTTGAAAGATGTTAATAAATTTCAGTTTCGTCCGCTTGCAATTGGAAATTTACCTAGAAACACTAAGTTGAGACTAAATCGCATTTTACAGCAATGTTAATAAAATTCAACTAAACATTAGGCATGAATTTTTAACGAATTTTGCAAGTTGTTGATTCTATGGCTTGAAAATGCATTTGTTCATTTTCCTCCGCTCGTAGATGGCCATGTATCAATTAACACTAGATTAAAATCATGTTTTTACAAACAATACTTATTTTCTTTTTAGTGTTGGACGCCACTGCCAAACCGGAAGCGGGTATATTACGCGGTACTATGGGACACCTGGGAGATTACCAACAATGTCTGAACGTTGAAGGACCCCTAATTGACCTGACGGACTTCAATAAAAGAATACGTGGAAAGTATTGTCTCCTCGATATGAAACTGCCTTTACCACCGAAACCTAAACACGTCCGCCTATTTGAACCAGTGTTTACACAATTAAACACTACCTTCAAATCCGAAGTAAGTGTGCATGTCCTATAATAGCACTTACGAAATCTTAAATAGTAAATGCTTGTCTGCAAACGGGGTTAGCCACATCACATTTTAAAATGATCCATTAAAATTAGGCTCCCTATAGGTGTTATGGAAATGCAATAAATCTACATTATTATTATAAAATCTAGATAACAATATCTTCTATAAGCTTACAATTGCACTTTATATTGATTATAGGTTAACTAATAAATTCTATAGGCAAGCTCGCAACAAGGGTGTGACACTAAACAGAAATTGGCGGTTTATTATAAATTAATATTAACATAGGGTTACCAAAATTCAATCACTTTATTTCGAAGTTTAATAATTTTAAACGTGGAATGGATCCAAGTTTTTTGTGAATCAATTTAATCTTACCCTTAATCTTACATAAAATTTTTCGATTTCAAGCAACTACAGTGTTTAACATTTAGATAAGCTTTATAATTTTACTAAGATAATAAAATTTCACAACTAATATTTAAAATAAATATATTTAAATTTATGTTTATTTTTCAGAGTCTAAATATGATCGTGAAACGGCTTCTGTTTCTGAATTATTACACGCCATTTAGATTTGCTATTTGTTTACCATCGCAATGCTCGAATGATGACATTACGACGGTGTTAAACAGAGGTAACTATGAATTTTCTTTCAAAAAGAGTGGTACGAGCATGGATATGTAGAAATACTAACGTATTATGGATTCCCATCTCTTACCTTCCACAAGACATTGCAACAATTTATGATTATAGAAACCCTAATCCCAATTTTATTGATGTAACAGTTTAAAGCCTCGTTATAATGATTTTTGAAACTAATTTGTAGGAACAAAGGCCTTGGGATTGGATGCCAAACTGCTCTCTTGCGAAGTTAAAGAGGCTGTAAAATTGGATAACGTTCAAATATCAGTGTTGTAAGATATTTTGTATTCAATCTTTTTTTTAATCATGTACATATCGAGCGTTACTGACAGAAAAACAAAAGGTGTTGCGATTTGTTTTTAAACATTGTGCTCTAAAGAGAGTGGTACAGTGGGTTCTATGAGTGATTTTGAGTTGAAAATGTATATTCAACTGGGTAATGTTTTATAGTATCGTCCTTGGAGTTCTACTTGTAGCAGTTCTTCTCGGAACCTTTTTTGAATCTTTCATTAATTTTGACGCATCTTACACATCAAATCCACCATTTGGTAATTAATATTTTGGACTAAATTAATTTTTATCAACCCTTATCATCATATTATTCCCTTAATTTCAAGATATGTTTCGTAAACTTTGCATCGCGTTTTCAATTCGTCGAAACTTCGTTCAAGGATTTGAACTGAAAATAACTCGAAGTGCCAATTTAGATTTCATATACGGTTTAAGGTACTTGTCGATGTGGTGGGTGTTCCTGATACATACCTATGTGTTTGTAGAAAAACATACCTCAAGTACGCAAAGCTTTAATTATTTAGTTAAACGGATACGCCGGGGTAGAATTTTTAATTTTTAATAGAAAGAGCGTATAAAATAATGAATATCTTAAATTGGAACCATATTCCTATCTACAATATTAAAGAAGATACAAGCAATAAAGTAATGGACGCTACACGTTTGGCTACTCCGCCCACAAGGCACTGGGGAGTATCCCTATTGGACGACTTGTACCACCTGACGGATTCCTCCAACAGGGGTTCTCTCCAGTCTTACGGGAACTTAATTGCTTGTATCTTCTTTGTTATTGCAGATACAAACATGGTTCCAATTGATATATTCATTGTTTTATGCACTCTTTTGAATAAAAATGAAAAATTCAAGCCATGGAATAAAGTTTTTTTTTACCCAGCAAAACTCTAATTTATTTAAATATTTACGTTAATTTTGCAGAAAATATCCATAATATTGAAGATCACCGTAATAGCTTCGCTTTTTTAATGGTTGAAAACGGGTATCTAGCCGTGGAAACGTTTCTTTTCATTGCGTATGTTATCATAATCGTATAGACCTTTCCATTAAAGCCATAGAAGAAGCAAACACCACGGGGGCGCAGCCACCAACGCAGGCTATTTCCCAAGTGCCAAGAAGCTCCGCGAGAGGCAGTATGGGTCGGTAGGCCACTCGCGTGTCGTGAATTTTGGCTACGTCTAGTGTGGATTCTTGGCACCAGGGAAATAACCTCCGATGGTAGTCCAGCCGCTGTGCGTTGGTTTCTCTGCAAGTATTTAATGGAATGTTCTATTAATTTTACAATTAATTTTACATCATAAAACTTAATTTATTTAGGGCAGTTCTTTTATCATATAAGGCCATCAAAGATCACCTCAACGCTAAACCGTACCAACCGATACAATCATTCATCTGTAGAGTGTGGAGGTGAGATTAACAAACAACCTTACTTTGAAGTTGAACAACTACCTACCCTTAAAGTACTAATAATGTTTGTATTTATCTATTTTTCAAGACTTCTGCCTTCCGTGGCGTTTGCCGTTGCGATCGCTATGATATTTCCCTTATTTTCATCAGGGCCATTATGGAAGGCTTATACAAACGCAATTTATTCAAACTGCAAATCAAAATGGTGGACAAACATACTATTTATTAACAATTTTGTTCGATTCAAAGATATTGTGAGTTAAAGTCCTTTCTACTCGGTTTTGGCATTTGTAACTGAACAACAAGAAAAGCACTCTATCAGATTTGTTAATGAAGGCCATTTCTAGTAAAACATAATTTCCGCTAAGCAACTTTGTTAAATAATAATTAACAGCTAGAATACATAGATTTCTCCTACTTGGAATCTTCAACAGGTCATTTTCAGAGCCTTTCTGCTAGAATTAAGGGGTAGCACGTGTAAATTCGCTCATCTCTGACGTCACGCATAATGTATTTGAACTTGGAAACCACGTGATAATGACGTAGCTAGCGAAATATGCCTCGATTCCCGCGACCTATAAGCGTCGAACCCGAATATAAACAATTTATTTTGCATGTTCTGAACGAGTAAACCTAGGGTTGACGGTTGTCCTATATATGTCAATAGCCAATGAAAAGTGAGGAAGGAGGAGCCTGCGGTTTAGCAAAGTTTTAGCCCTTCCCCTTAGCTTCAATCAGATATTAGTATATGGCCTAGGGCTTCTTAAACATTCCAAGTTGAAGAAATCTATGAATTCTTCATTTCACTTAAGAAAATAATTCACACGAAACCGCATTGCTATTTTAGTGCATCATTACAACGTGGTATCTGCCAGTTGATGTGCAGTGCTACCTTTTAGGCATCATTTACGTCATCTGCTACATTAAGTACTTACGTTAAATTATTTTCAAAAACACGTATACATTATTTAATAATGGTGACTTTGATTTAGAAAACCATTATTGGGTCAATTATTTATTTTTCTCATGCTGTCAAGTTCGATTCTGTCATCGGGTGTTATGACGTTCATTGGTGAATACGCACCAGTGAATCTACACGGGAATCTTTTATGGTCCGACGGAGTGTAAGATGTTCTTTCAGTAAAATCATCTTTAGAAATACCATAAGTTTGTAAGATATGTTCCACAAGTAAAGCTAGAGACTTACTGAGAGCTAGTTCGAGAACGACAATTGCCAACACTCGGTTAATTTTGCAGTCAATCTTCCTATTTAGTCTGTGTTCTAAGCCTTTGACAGCCTCCCACTAGGCGACGCTTTACTAAAATCTATGATGTTTTACCCACGTCATGACAAACTCTCAGTAACTAGTGACAAACTTATGGAACATATCTTATGAACTTACGGAAATACTTGAAGAAATATCATTATCTTAACAGGGTTGGTAATGACTTCATGACGCACATGTACGCGTCACTTCACGTGCATTTAGCGGTTTACGCCATTGGACTTCAAGTCGGAACGTTAATGGCAACCAAAAAAATCGAACTTTGCCTTGTAAGTCAGGAAAATGTCTGCCTGAAGTGATCGCTTCGTAGCGTTTTAAAATATGGTTGTATTTCTTTCTCTTGGGTTTGCAGATAACTCAATGTATTGGTTGGTTTTTAGCTACGGTCATAGGCCTTTTAGTGATAACTGTTCCTTACCAATGGCAAACTGGTACATTATACACTGCAGCGGAATCTGCTGCATATGCTGCATTTTATCGAACAGGTTGGGCTTTGTCGCTAGCTTGGTTATCATTATCTTGTTTCTACGGTAGAGGAGGTAATGATTGTACTTGCCAATTATACAATACGTTTCTGTCCCAATTTAATAACGCACCCATTAATTTTTTGGCGTAATGATTTGTATAATTTTTTTAGGAATTGTCAACTACATACTATCGTTTTCCGTATTCAAATCATTGGGACAAATCACATTTATGGCTTATTTACTACATTACTTCGTTATATATTTTTACACTGCCTCTAGTGTCATACCACTAGCTTACAATCACATCTCACTGGTAAGTAAATTAACTATTTTTCATGTTTCAATAAATATTTGTTGTAATCTTCTCTTCAGGTTTATTTCTTCTTTGGACTTGCATGTGTTTCGCACATCGCGGGTTTTATTGGTCATATTTTCGTCGAGGCTCCAATGGCGCAGATGGGTAGAATTGCCATGGAATTATTGGCGAAAGCTCAAAAGAAGACCTTAGTTGCTCAAAATGATGTTGGTATTCAGCAACAAGTAAAGACTGTTGCCAATGAAAATGGACACATTAACACACAGTGCGAAAATACCAAAATTTAGGCCTAGATAAGATTAACAGTTTGATGTTTTTTTAATATTTCAATAAAGTTTTTAATTTAATATGAAATTTTAAGGTTTGAAGGTAGAAAATGTACCAATTTTATAAATTATTACAGAATAAATTAATCTTTTTTATATATTTATTTATTTAGACATTGTTTTCTTGAAGTTTTCCAAACTAATGAGAGAGTTAAATTTGGCGGCAACCTAATGACATCACGATCTAAGGAAGCAATGGTATCTCGCAATTTCGCTAAGAGATGGCGCTTTGAAAGTGAAAGTTTAGTGCTTGTTGTCTATAATCATTATCATATTAAAAAAAATAATTTCTTGTCTATTACACAATTCGATTGATGTTTAAAAAATCAGATTTAGGCATTTTTCAAAAAACAAATTTATCTAGTAATTAATTGTAATTGAATGGTCTATAGAGAGCTTTTGGTTAGGGGAGGAGTTAAGATGAGTGACATAATTTAGAAGGCCTAAAAACATTGATTATTACAACAAGCCCGGCAACAAATATATTTCGGCGGATTTAGACAAGAGCTTTTGTTAGCCGGCCCACAATCTTCATCTCTCTGACATTCATTCGGTTCAGTTACATTCGGGCAAGGTGTACAATCGAACGCTGGACAGTTTTCATCTGTAACAAAATACCACAACAGAAAAAAAAATGTAAGTCAGTTTTACTATTCCCAAAATTGAAAATTATCTGAAATTCTTACTGAAAACAAGTGTGGCGTTTCCATTTGGGATATATTTTCCTTTTGGTGCGCATGGATCTGTAGTTTGGTGTGTTGCGTATGCCGTAGACATTAAAACTAAAGCTAAAAATAAATAATAAATTGAACGAAACATGGCGTTATTCAAAGTCTTTCCTCCGCTGGCTTTGATTGTGTGTCTGACTTTAAGAGCCTCGCGTTATGTTTCAACTAAATATTATTGCAATAAAACAGTTTTTCTGTACAGCGTTCAGGTAAAATACCCAAGCCACGAAATAGCAGCTGCAAAACGTGTCATTAAGGTGGAATTTCCCAGATGTACGCGTCGCTTTGAAATGACGGGAACTCGACGGGGAAGTCACATTTTTCCAAGAAGATGTCTAATTAAATATTGCTCCATGTTGGAATATTGCTAGCAGGAAACGTAATAATTACTTCTTGTCGCGTAGGTTTGAGTCTATTTCGTGACGTCATTGAAATCTAAGTCATCTTGTTTCGTCTTAACAAAACAAGACAATCGCACACTTCAATGTATTTTAACCCCGACTTTACGAAATCTTAGTCTACTGTTACATGAATTTAGATTGAACCAACAAAATTAGACTCGATAATAGAGTTTTTTTTATCAAGAAACCTTTATTGAATTTCAAAGCCAATGGAGCATACGTTATTACAACAAAGTGGACAACAAACATATTTCGGGGGATTTAAGCAAGCACGTCTCTTAGACGGTTGACAATCTTCATTCGTCTGACATTCGTTACGTACAGTTAGATTCGAGCAGGGTTCTGGGAGACAGTCGGCAATGGGGCAGCTAATATCAGCATCTGTAATGAAATGGTAATAATCTGTCTTGATAAACAGTGAAAATTTTTAAACGCCATCTGTCTTGGTTTGCTCTAAAATTTTGAATTTACTTACTTGAAACTAGTGTGGAGTTTTCATTTGGAATGTATCTTCCTTTTGGTACGCATGGATCACTATATGGACGTCTTGGGTACGCCATAGATATTAAAACAAAAGCAAAGCATAATTGAAAAAGGAAACGAAACATGGCGTAATTCAAAGTCTTTCCACTACTAGCGTTGATTGTGTGTCTGACTTTAAATTAGAGCCTCGCGTTATATTCCAAGTGAATATTATTGCAATATAGCAGTTTCTGTAAAGCGTTCAGGTAGAAATCCAAGCCACGAAATAGCAGCTGCGAAACTTGTCATTAAGGTGGAATTTCCCAGATGTGGGCGTCACTTTGAAATAACGGGAAAGTTGGATTTCCCCAGTCATATGACATTGTATAAATTAACTAGAGTATTTGTTTCATATAGTTTATATCAGACTGACTGATGATCAACGACCAGGCCACACTGCTTTCAATTCAATTAAATTCAATCCCATTTATTAGTGCTCTTCCCTCAATTCCACACCGTTTTACCTAGAAGGTTGAAAGTTCGTGGGGGCGTAACGTACTATAAAATATTTTTCAAATCCGACGCCATCTTGGAAAATGGCGGCCATAAATGTAATAAACTTTTTTTGGAGGGGGGATAGCGTCAACGCATTTCAAGAGATTTCTCTAATATTTAGTACACAGGTTTCCTATACCCATGACTGCCATTATGGCCTTTTGGTCTCAATTTACCGCCATCTTTAAAAATGGCGGATAAAATAGTAAAAGCCGTTATAAAATAACTTTAATTCAACAGATTTCTTTAATATTTGGTACTTTGCTTCCCTATAACCCAAAGACGTCCTTTACGGCAATTGGGTTCGATTTACCAACATCTTTTAAAATGGCGGCCCTTAAAAGTATTTAAAATGTCCCAACAGGCAACACCGGCTACCTTTGCTTCTAGTTGTATAGTTTAATATAATTTAAAATAATCTTTCAGAACGTTTTATGAAAATTGAAAACAGGCCATTATTTATATGGCTTTTAAGCACTTATTTTTACAACAAATCGAACAACAAATGTATTTCTGATTAGGACAGTTGTAAACGTCGGTTGCTTTGCAGTCAGCGTCAGATTGACACTCTGATTCTTGAATCACGCTTGGGTTTGAGCAAACATTCGCAACGCATTTGGCCATTGGACATTGTTTATCTGTAATTTAATAAGCTATAAATTAGATTAATTTCTCTTTAGAGTAATATCAACATGGAGAAAAATCATTAAATGTTTTGTTCCCCAATTTACAACACCAAAACCTCAATCGTATGGTAATTATCATCATAGCTTATTACTTTAAAAGCTCTTTTGAATAAATCGAAAAAACGTAGCCTGAAGTGTTCCCATAACTACATTAACCGCGCTCAAAGGCAATAAATACCTCCTTTCCCAATGAAACAAATGAAAACCATCTTACTTTTGATAAGAGTCTATATACTTAATTTATAATATACGAATAAAACTGTTTAATGGAAATTTAATGGAACAATTAGACCCATGATAATAAAAAAAAAACATGGCTGAAAACCGCCTAAGAGCATTTTCGCGCTACAACCTTGTCAATTAAACGTTTATTTAATGCTCGGTTTCGTGTCTAATGAACTGTTGCATATTTAAAGGATAATTACAGCTAACATAACATTATACCAAGAAGCGATATCTAGTTTACTAGGGAGAAGGTATAAGATGGCCAAGTATTCGCGCGCCATAGTCCCAGTTCCCCTTTCAAAATACAAGGGGGGACGTAAAAGGAGGCCACCGGGCTATTTCGTAGCCTCTCCTCAGTCGGAAAATACAAGTTATTTTCATCATTCGCGTCTCGCTGACGTGAGTTTTCAAGGACCAATGAGATGCTGCTGGTTGTAATTTAGAGGCGGCGGGGATTAACTCCGGACCTACTATACGTTTGGACTGGAGATAAAGCTAGAAATGTGGCGAATTTATACCTTCTCCCTAGTAAACTAGATATCGCTTCTTGATTATACCTTATAAGAACGGCTTTTTCTTAATATTAAAGGAATTAAATATTAAAAAGAATAAATGATCTCTTATTACAAAATAATTAGCATTTTAGTGGGGTCTGCTTAAACCGAAGCTCTTACCCCTACCTACATTACCCTTGCCTCTCTCAGCCTGTGAGAATTCAACCAATCCCGTAGAGGTAAGTGGTTCGATTTAACAGACGCTGCTTAACCAATGGCGGTTGGCGCAGTAGTCCTTGATTATTTTTAAGACGAATTTAATGTACTAATTGTTTTGTGATAAGAGATCATTTATTTTTCTTTAAATAATTAAAATTCCTTACACAATTTATATTTATACCATATATTGTTGATTTCAATATTTTCTAAATCAATAATTATTTTTTACTTTTAACTTGCTTGAAGTCTGCACTTGAAATTGGTTTCCCAATTGGTTTACATGGATCGTCCGATTTTGCAATTAATATTAAGGCCAACAGGAAAAGGTTCCCGATTATGAATTTGGTAGAAGTCATCGCGCTCAATGGCTTCGTTTTGAATGCAATTAAACTCGCGGTGCCTCTCTCTAGTCTCTCTGTGTTTGTGTATGTGGATTTTAAACAGCTGTTCGAGTCTGAATCAGCTGAAACTTTGGAATCTCCAGTTGTGCAACGTGTCGTCGTTGTTAAACTACAGGTTTAAACAATTCTCTCTATTCAGAGAAATTTATTAAATATTACTTATTATTTCGAAATGGGGGAAATCCGTTATGGTGGAAGCAACATGAATTGGTTTCATATGGTTTCGCAAAATAATTCACTGTTAGCCTGTTATTATTTGTTGCAGGGTTTTTCGAAAGATCACTCTACTATTATTTGTAAATGTTTTTACATGTATGTTTATTCCCACCTAACCATACTATTAAAAGTCTATTATTATCATCCTTGCTTTCATATTATCTTTTCTACTATATAATATATAACAAATTAAAATAATATAACATATAATACATAGTATATGATATATAATGAATTAATATAATATATAATATATAATAAATTAAAATAATATATAATAATAATAAATTAAAATAATATATGATATATAATGTATAATATATAATAAATTAAAATAATATATAATATATAATAAATTAAAATAATATATAATATATAATAAATTAAAATAATATATAAAAATAACATATAATATTAAAAATGTGAAATTTTGTGAGTTTGGACCTTTAGTGGTTTGTTACTCAAATACCGCTTTAACGAGTGAATGGATTTGTATGAAATTTGGCATACAGGTAGAATACGATCTGGATTAACATAAAGAATACATTTTATCCCGGTGGTATGCTTATGTCGGTTAATTTAGAAGCTTTTGAGCAATTACGTCGAAAATCCTATTCCTACTTTTAAGATTTTTTTAACATTTTCTTCGTATTTTTAACTTACTAATATTTTTCCTTGGGATCAGTTCAACGGTTTTTTAGAACATTCTCATCACCTTTTTTTATTATAACTTTAGTTTGTTGCTAAATTAATAACGTAGAGATATTTTAAATATTTTTCTCACACACTTCTTTATTTCAGATTAGTTTAATTTCTTCAGTTACATCAAAATGTAATAACTAAACCTCATAATGGTACATTGAAACGATGGTCGAAAGTGTCATCGATGTTCTCGCATTTACCATGAACAAACTTTGACGATGGGATCGAAAACCAAGTTGTGTGGACATTGCAATACGAAAGCGTAATAATCTTTGCACTGAAGGAACTTGTGGATGTCAACTGGATGCGGGAACAGACCTTCCTGTTCGGGACAATCAAACACCTCTCCAGTTTCTACGAAAAATTATTCATTGTTATATTTGGATCAAAGGTGGTCTTTCTTGGGATGTTTTCTATTAATACTTTATTTAATTTAACCAATGGAAGAGGGTTTAACTCCCCAATATTAGTTGTCAATTCTTACCAGTGGTTGTTATTATTGGTCCTGGAGTTGGTTCTGGTCTTGGACTTGTAGTTGGTTTCGGTCTTGGACTTGTAGTTGGTTTTGGTCTGGAACTTGGGGTTGGTGGGTTAGTCCAAACAGCTTCGGTCGTTGTAGTAGCAGGTGGTTGCGTCACTCCTGGAAAATGTATTAACAACTTTACAAGTGCAACTGTAAATCGTTCTGGTGATGTGTCTTCTAAAAGCCGTTTATTTGATGTATGATTATTATTATGGTCTATTCTATTCATTACTTGCAGAGAAAGCAACACAGAGGGCGCCCTCTTAGGTTTAACCCTCGCGCCAAGAGTCAACGCCAGATGGAGCCCGAGTTCACTACACGGGGAGAGAGGCTAGTCAACTCGCACTGCCTCTAGTGGTGCTCTTGGCGCCAGGGAAATAACCCAAGAAGGTGATCTCTCCCGCCCCCGTGGTGTTTGCCTCTCTTCTGGAATTTACTGAATGGTCTATTGGTTCTATTAGATATTAAAGACATTACCATCTCGGCTACGACGGCCACAGTCAACTTCGTTCGCTTCGGAGCATTGAAGAATATCCTCATCAAAGAGTTGCGATTGGGGACAAACGTTTAAGTAGGCTTTATTTTGGTAGCACACGTAGAAAGAGTCGCATAATACTTCGTGAGGATAGTACCCACGATCACTCGGGCAGATGAAACTGCTCGCAGTCTGGCATTGGTCTGAAATTGGCAAATGGTTAGTTCAAATCTCACCCTAGAAATTAAATCTTAGCAGAAGGGGATAATAGAAGAAGGATGACACTCTGTAAAATCTTAATACTTCAGTTATGTATCATGATTCTTCCCAGGCTCATGCCCTTTTGTTTGCTCTCTTGCTCATCAAACTTCAGATGGGCATCGCGCCGTGGGGTGAATTCTATAACTGTTTGGTTGTACTAAATCCTCAGCAGTCAACTCATAAACCTTGATTGTCCTGACGTGGGACTAAATCCACAAGCGTTTGCTCCTTGTCAAATAGTTAAGTGCTACTAGAGTAATGATGAGGGAACTATTTATCGCGTTTGTGATTCGGTTTAGGGCCCTTGCTCCAAATGTTCTGGTGTTGGAAAAAATCATGTTACAATCACCCCGCTTTGTGGTACACTTCTCGAAAAAATGTATTTTAATTCGTTTATTTTCTTCGGCAAATTGAAGAAAAATAAATAATGGTTAAAAACCCACTAATGGTGCGAAGGAATTATGATTTAGAACTTTTGATGACCTGTCCCATAATATTATTTACCTATAACGAAACTTACAAGTGAATAGGAGTATAATTCCCAGAAAAATCGTATCCGATAATAGTTGAGACATGTTGTTTCACGACGGAAAGAGTTATTAACGTGAGAACAAAGGGCTTTTATTAATTTTATAAGTGTAAAATAACGCCATGTGTTCATTTCCCTAGGATTTTAACACATTTTAACAACGATAACATTATCAAGGTTACGAATTGTTCCTTGTTGCATTCATTATACCATTTAAATACGTAAGAGAGTATTTTTAATATACCGTATTAGCACCGTGATAAACAAGCACCTAGAAGGTATCCAGTGGCATAAGTAGCTGATTACTGACTTAAAATGTTTGTTCATACTAAGTTGCTAAGAATCCAAGTTCTTTTTGCGTTTCACGTGTACGTAATGATAATTGAAATGACAAGGTTAATTCAATCCTAGGTCAGCAATTTTTTATGCGTGGATAAAATTGTTTATCCTCTATCTCTCTGACGAAACCCTTTATACGGAAAGGTACGTATTTAAAGGGTCCAGCAGATATGGTATGAATTTGTTGAAGGAGAAGATCACAGCGGGGATAATTGAAGCGAGAGGGACTGGAAATGATGACGGGTGACCTGCGGTACCGTAACTCTCCCGGTGTAACTCGCGCACGCCCCTATCCTTCGTTTGGCGATTGTTATGTGCTGCCGCGTAGCACCATTTTATTTGTTTGAGAACTAGCTTCTATTTTTAAGACAGAGAGGGCGCCCTTTACGATTTCGTACTTTACGACCCTACCTAAACGCCAATAAGGATGCTGATGGGATGACTTCGGTGCCTTAGGTGGGGTACAGAGGCAACATTATCGGAATGGGGGTTACCACTTCATCCCTGTCTCCTTCACTATCACAGATATTCACATTTCAAACGAGGGACACTTGTTTCTTCTCTTTTGCTAGTCTCTTTGAAGTAAAACCAAGTTTTTGAAGGGACCAGTATATAGGGCTCACTGTTCCAGGAAACCGTGGTAATACAAAAACCACCATTACACCATAGTCAATCACCTTACAATTACTGGTACTTTTAAATTGTGCACGATATGGATGAAATTGTTGACGTTGAGGGTCGATTGAATACAATGGTCTGCTTTACTTGCAAACGGTGGTACAAGGAAGCAGCAAAAAGGGTGGCTTCAATAAGGCTCCACCCATTCACATTTACATGGTGGAGCAATTTTTGAAGTAGAAGGTTAGTTGTAAATAAACATGATTGTGTAAGAGGGAGTCTGTGGTTTGGTAGGAGGAGTTTATCCTGTATTGCTGTGTACCTATTACATGCTGTCCCTTTCTACCATAGTCAATCAAATCACACTTTCTGGTACCCTTAAAGGCATTCTCTATATAAAGTGCTTCAACTCAGTGAATATTTTCGAACCCTGTTAGAACAAACCGACGAAATATTTCAAACTAAAACCATCCAAATCATTTTGTAACACTTCACGAATAAAATTTTTATTTTGACGTCATCTTTATACAACAGGTAATACTCCACAATTAACATGCACTGTTTTACAAAATATGATGTATAAATACAAACAAATACTAAATGCTTAACATTATTTTCTTTGCTTTGCAAAATTGCAAACTTGAAGTACAGGATCGAAAACCAAATTGTGCGGGCATTTCATAACGATTGGGTACCATCCTTGACAGACAATGTAACGATGCTTGTCCTTCGGGTGAGAAAAGTACCCATTAGCTTCAGGGCATTCCACTTCTTCATCATCTGGATCTTCTGAAATTAGGAAAGGACATTTACTTATGCATTATGTAACAGTTTCAACTTTAATTACCAGTAGTTGTTGGTTTCGTAGGTTGAGTGGGTCGGCCAGTGCTATTAGTGTTGGTATCTAAACTAACTGTGGAAATAGATCCAGTTGCTGTTGAGTTATCACTTTGTGTTGGCGTTAAAGTGGTGTTATCAAATCCTGATGTTGAGTTACCACTTGGTGTTGGTGTTAAAGTGGTGTTATCAAATCCTGATGTTGAGTTACCACTTGGTGTTGGGGTTACTGTGGTGTTAGTAACTCCTGATGTTGAGTTAGATGGTGGTGGGGTAACTGTGGAATTCGATCCGCTTGTGGAGTTACTAATTGGCGGTAAAGTAGTTGCATCCGGTGTAATATCTGAAATTGATTAGTTATGAAGAGTTTCTTAGCATTCTGTTCCGTTTTTCGGTAATTCAATTGATTGATACCTGGACGGTTACGTTTTCCACAGTCAACTGAAGCATGATCAGCGCATTGGAGAATTTCGTCGTTGAAGAGTTCTTTGGGTGGGCAGAGTGTTAGGTAGGGTTCCTTTTGGTAACAAATGTAGTACGCGTGACATAAAACGTCGTGAGGGTAATAACCACGGTCAGTTGGGCATTCGAACTGTCCGTCTTGTTGACCGCCAATTGATGTAGCGTTACATTGGTCTACAAATAGAAATCGGTGGGTGGTTGAGTTCATGTCAAGGTTGGGACGGAGGCGAACTCCTAGCCATTAAGTCTGTTAAGAACGTACTAATCTAGCCCGAAAAAATTTATAACTATGAGTCACCCCTTGGAATACAAGGATTTCTTCTACTTGGAAAATCTTTCTAAGAAACCACTAGGTCCCATACTAATATCGAGGGGGAAGACACTTGAGAACTCAGGTGTACAATATGCCCTGAACTCAATGTACTGTCAAAGCTGAACTGTTAGTTCCTAAGGCTTTGAACTCAATGCACTGTCAAAGCTGAACTCTTTTGAACTCAGGTGTACACAGACTCACAGAGATCCAGAGCGTCTACCCCCTCGACTAATATCTGATTGAAGGTAAGGGGAAGGCCTTAAAACTTCGTTAAACCGTAGGCTCCACCTTACTTGCGTTTCATTGGATATAGGACAACCGTGAACCCTAGTTTTATTCGTTCAGAACACGCAAAGAGAACATTTCAACATTCGGGTTTGGCGCTCATAGATCACTAGCTACGTCAATATCACGTGGTTTCCAAGTTTAAATACATTATGCATGACGTCAGGGATGACGGTTTCTAAACCACTTCCCCTTTAACTCAAGAAGAAAGGCCCAGAAAATGACCTGTTAAAGATTCCAAGTAGAAGAAATCTACGAATTCCTTCGTAGGTTTATTAAAGTTGTAAAAATTTTGTTTAAAAAAATCCAAAGACCATTTAATCTTTAGTGTCTACATGGACAGGAAACTCATCCTGGTTTCAAGTCCCATAGAACACCGAACAGTACAACCAAAAGTGTAGCTACTATAATTACACGTAATAGGCACACTTGATAAAAATCTTATATGAAGTTTTGATGTACATCTTTATCCTTCATTAATATTTTAATAATATTGATGATACTTACAACTTAGCAGCAATACAATACTAAAAACTCCAATTACATTAAACACCGCCATTGTTGCCATGTTTAATCTTCAATAGGTGAACGAGTGACTAGATATTTTTCATTTGATTCGAAACCTTATATAAAGCGAGCAGATTTTATTTTTCTCAATAACCGGCAATATCCGTTATAAAGATAAGATAGAGTTAATTCCTATTACAGGTGTTATCGTACATTTGAAATCTTAGAAACTACCTAAATATAAGCATAAGTTCATAAGATATGTTCCTCCATAAGTTTGTCACTGGTTACAAACTGGAGCTTGTCATGAAGTGAATGAGGTAGGTCATGGATTCGAGGTGAAGCGACGCCTGGTGAGGCACTGCTGTCAAAGGCTTAGTAATGTAGACTAAATAGGAAAAAATTAACCACCGAGTGTAACACTTCATACTTTTGAACATATCTTATAAACTTATGATAAAAGTAGATAATATTTTAGTTTAGATTACGACTCTAGTACATTCGTAAAATTTCTAATACCAAAATTAAATCCATCGGCATCTTTTAGTCGAGTCAACAAGTATAGTAATGAAAGAATTAACTTTAAGCCCGAATATCCTGTTGCGTAATTGGGCAAGATAAGCAACATCGACTTTTTTCAAGATATCGCGCATAATGATGTCATTCTAGGTTGTCATAATAAAAACTACTTCATTTTAAAAATCGCGTGTTCGAACTTCAACAATAAAATATTTACCAATAATTGTGCAATTACATCACGGATGTTATAAACCCAATAGACCATTCCCTTAATTCCAGAAGAGAAGCAAATACCATGCTCTATAAGCCATCATAAATTACAGTCTGTCAAAACTTTATTACATTGAGGATAAATACCAGATTTCAAAATATTAAAAAAAAAACTTCTGTGGCCTTGAATTGTTTTGAGGTTGTATGTGATAGTACTAGGTTTAATGGTTATTTCTAGTTAAAAATGGCATTAACTGTTAACAATTTGAACTACTTAACATTAATTATCAGCTTAGGAACAGTTCTACCCTTCTAACTTACATTTTTGCTAGGTAAATTCTCATTAACGTTCTTTGATTGAAATTGTTTAAACAAGATGGGTAGGCTGATATGTCTTACTCCCCATGTGTGCCAATTTTCTTGTTTTAGGGGATAATGTTTGGAGTCCCATACTTCCGAAACTAAATGTTGTAGGTCCAGTGTTCTTTGACACTTTTCACTCACTCTAACACAATTAATTAAGTGTGCATTATTTAACTTATAGCAGACATATCAGAAACACCCCTTCGAAGTTGAATTTTTATATTTTACTGGCTTTTAAAATAGAAATTTGGTTCATATAGAATCATAAATATGAAATATAAAAAAACCACCCATATTAGATCATCTCCTTTAAAAATAAATATTGAAATTAGTCTTTCTTATTGAATCTTTAATTAGAAGAGCTTTTACTTAGCGCCAATGACCTTTTAAAAGTGATTTCCATTTCTTACTGAAGGGGGATGTAATATATTTCCTGGTATCGATTTACTAACCTAGAAATCTACCCTTAACATAAATATCTGCTAATTATACTTTTATTTGCATTTCCCTTGATAAATATTAACATTCGATGAGTCAGAATTACTGACATCGATCAGTTTTTCTGTATTCCGTTATGGTTATTTCTGTCTGCCTTGATAAGTAACAGGATCTTTATTGATAACGATAGTATCTTTCACAACGGTTGTCAAAATGATTGCTCTCTTTCCAATAGCGTATCAATTCAATTGAGTAATAGTTAATAATAGTTAATAATTATCTCTTAGAGTTTTCATGTTCTTGTTTTTAATAGAAAAAGTACAACATGCACGTGATCTTTCCGTACCCACGCGCATTCTTGATTTTCGGCTCACTGACACGTGATTTGCATTTATTATACTTAACAAATATCAGAAAAATAAAAATAACGAAAACAAGGTGAGATCAAGAAGTGATATCGAGTTTATTAGGGAGAAGGTATAAGATGCCTAAGTATTCGCGCGCCATAGTCCCAGTCCCCCTTTCAAAATACAAGGGGGGACGTGAAAGGAGGCCCCGGGCTATTTCGCTACACTCTCCTCAGTCGGAAAATATGACTGTAATTTTCGTCATTCGCGTCGCGCTGACGTGAGTTTTCAAGAGCCAATGAGATGCTGGCTGGTTTTAATTTAGAGGCGGCGGGGATTAACTCCGGACCTACGACTTTTGGACTCGAGATAAAGCATCCTTCTCCCTAATAAACTAGATATCACTTCTTGGTGAGATTCTTCTAGCTCTTGTTCTCACTACAAAATCGGCCAAGAAACTTTGAAAAAATGGCTTCACAATTATTCCATTTAGGTGTATGTATTCCTGATAGGAAAGATACCGTACTTCTTATAATTATAATGTTACTTTTTGAACTGCATGTACATTTGTATCTAACTTCATAAAGAGTTAAGGCGTTTAATCTCCTATTCAATGGCTGCAACGAAATGGAACGAACCCTAAAGAATCTGCTAAGGAAGGTGACTCCGTTTAATAACGAAGAAAAAGTTTTTAATTTTTATATCTCTTCAGAGTTCAGTGATCAAGAAACTAAATACGACATACTGTGACAAAACACTTAAAGATAAAGTCTCAAAAATTCAAAGCCCAGACGTACTGACTGATAATGAAGACCCAGCCCAAACTACTTTAGCTAGAGGGCTGGAATTTTGCTGGGGTGTTACTCATAATAGTAGGCACACACTAGGGAAGAATTTTTCAATCCGACGCCATCTTGAAAAATGGCCACCAGAAATGTAAAAAACATTTTTTTCGAATAACTTCATCGCTCAATTCAACCGATTTCACTAATATTTTGTACGCTGGTTCCTCAAATCTGATATGAGGGTCTTATGGGACTAAAAATAGTGCAAAATGACTTCAGTTAATATCATGAAAGGTTATCATAATTATAACCAAAATGTGACGCCATCAAATTTACTTAGACTCTTAACTCTACTTTTAATCTGAGACTCTTCCTTTAATCTGGGATTAGAATTAACTCTACGGGGAGCTATATCTCTTTGAATTAACATTAAAAGATCGCGTTAAATAGATCAACCATATGGAAATGAAGTAACGGGAAAAAGCGTTACACGCTGTGATTTATTTCATAGGCTTCACTTATTATAAGCTAAGGAGAGAAAAACCCGGAAAAATGTCACGAAAGGGTGAATGTTTAATTTCTTATTTTTAAATATTCACGAATATGAAAAATATCTTGTAGAAAAAAATTAAACCGTATTTAGTCAATTTAACGATATCCGAGCAAAAGGGTGCGAATTTAACCTCGGTTATAGCAGAGCGAAAGTTTAAAGAATATCGATGTTCATATCCTTTGATTCCACATTAAATTTTGCACACTGTGCATAGTATTTAATGTTTTTGCATCAATTACTGAACAATTGTTTAGATGCTTTCCAAATGAAAATCTTTTCTTAATTATGGCACCGAAGTTATCCCAGCGTTTTTGTGTGTTTGTGATCATTATTGTGTTAGTTGTTGCGCGATTTGGTAAAGGACAAAATGATGGTGGTGAATTCGCATCGAAATTACAGAATGCTGATAAACCGACGGTAATTGTACTTGAAGGAACTAATAGTGGTTTAAATACGGGTCTTGTCTCCGAAAGCAATATTGAAGGTAAATTTTTCAATAATATTTTGAGTATACCATTTTGAATGAAAATTCTTCAGGTGCAGCAAGTACCTCATCAACAACGACAACCACAAGTGCACCAATTACAACTGACATTCCTAGTTCAACTACTAGAGTTGGTATCCGCACCACTAGAAAACCATTTACAATTTCGTCAACGTGGTATGTTTGATAGTTAACAAATGTCAACACCAAAGGTTTTTGTAAACCGAAGATGCTTGTTATATTGTAGGACAAGAACAGTTTCTTCAAAGAAACCAGGTTTTCTGGATCGCCCCAAAACGACAACACCACTTCCGGCATTGGATGACGATGATTCGCATGATGATGACCGCTTGAGTCCCGAAGCCAAATGGAAGAAGTTTGAAGACAACACGAGGAGCATGGTGGAGACTCTAATAAAACAAATGATGCCTCAGTTACTGAAGATGTCTTCATCTGGAGCCAATTTCACCGCTCAATGCACCGCCGATTTTATGAAGGTTATCTTTGGGATGAGGCAACTAAAAGGATGGGCTCTAAGACGTAAGTACACTTTGCATTAACTTAAATGGCTTGGAAATGTCACAAATACCATAAGTTTTCAGCGAACAGCGAAAAAGCCTCGTGCTGTAATTGGTTAGAGATTCTATATATAAAAAGTTACGTGTTTTTGGTTCACCAAAAATAGCCGGAAGGCTTAGCACCTGCATTTTTGAAGCTTCAAAAATTTGTATTATGTTAAATTGTAATTTTTGTACAAGATTTCTTAATGATTTTGCTGTTAGGTCTTGGTCTTAGATCAATTTGAAAAACGTTTTCTGGCCATTAAATTTTCGGTATAAACGGAAAGTAGAAAATATTATTCGGATGTTAAAAAAAGTCTTTGTTAGAGTATCTAACATTTATCCTGGTCTATTATGTAATGTTTGTGGGTTCTTAGTGTTTGTCCACCGTCGCGTGTCCGTCCACTTTCTATTGGTGATCACGTTTATGAATTACGCGATGGATCGTTAACGTTTTATTCCGTGACCACTTTATTTAAACTTTAACAATGTAATTACGTTTTAGTATGGTTAAGAAAGAATACCTTAGTACAAATGTAGGGTGAATTGTTTCCTTTATTTATTGGATTAAATGAAAGGGCATGCTAGAAAGAGCGTGTAAAATGTTGAATATTTTAGATTGGGACTATATTTGACGATAGGAACAATTAATGTTAAACTTAAGACTTTTACATAAAGGGACTCCCACTTTTTTTCAGGTTAAACGCACGTGCAAACATACTTTACATTTTCATATCTAATAAAATAATGCGAGTTAAATGAATTATATAATATTTAGTTTTGGATTCATCTGGGCGTCCTCAAGCTGGTATCTTTGAAGGCGCCATAACGGATTTCGGTGACTATGACGAATGTTTGAATGTAGTGGCCACGGAAAAATCAACCTGGGGTCCATCAGCGGGACAAACTAAGGAACTGTTCCACGGGAAATATTGCACACTGTTAATGCAACCAGCCTTACCCGCTAAACCAAAAACGTTGCAAAAAGGCACTGCAGTTGTGCAACTAGGAGAAGAGGACTCGGTAAATATGTGTGATGGTGTTTCCCTAAGTTCATTGTCCGTTAAAACATATTGCTCGCAACACCGTAGCTACTAGGAATCTTGACAGAAAGTGCCCATTTCTTTTATCACTTGAGGTTACGACTGGGTGTTTGTGTCCCCGATTCCTGTGTTCCCCATGATGCCCAACTTTTCATGAAAGAGAGTGAGTTTAAATAGTTAATGTTCAATTATAATCAGGTGTGTAATTATCTTTAATTAAACTGTAGTTTGGAAACATCTTGGTATGAAAGTCTTAGTGGAACATTGTGAAACCAAACGTGACTATTCGTTGGAACCTCACCAAATTGTTTGTCTGTAAGTTAAGTAAGGACGCTGTTACCCCGACCGTAGTAGTAATATTTATCACGGATCTTTAAAGTCCAATAGTGGATGGGACTCCGTAACTATATTCATAATTTTTAGCTCCGTTCTTGGACTGGTGGTTTTGGCTGTTTTAATGGGTACCACTGTTGATGTCGTTAAGACTTACTACCTCACAAATCCAAATGGTTCACCTTCTACTAATGGTGAGTTGTCCTAATATTGACAACCAAAAATCTATTATAATTTGCGTATTTTTTAGGGAAGGTAATGCAAGTGGCAATTGCATTCTCTCTGTACAGTAATGGTAAGAAATTACTGAATACCAGTGGAGGTGACAAAAACATGGGAGCTCTTCACGGATTGAGATTTATCAGCATGACTTGGGTGCTCTTGGGACACACGTACAGTTATTTTCATCTCTCCGGGTTTCGTAAGTTATCACGATTCTTTGTTACTATCCAAAACAAGTATTGGTAGAGAGTTACTTGTAGCAGGGCTTATGGTAATCTAACTTGATTTTAACCGGAAGGGTTGGGCTCAGTGGAATTGATCATACTAACCGAACCGTGCAACCTATCACTTAAGAGTCCCATAGACCAAGTCACTTTTTGCGCAGAGATGTAGAGATCGGACCCTTCATGATCTTGGGTTTTAAAGCAAGTCTCGACCGTGGTTTAGTTTTAAGTAATGCCACTAGATGCTCCCATAATTGAGGGGTGGAGTTGACTGGCCCTCTAATCTTAGCAAAGTCTAGTTTTAACTCAGCCCTCATAAACGTGTTCTGATTGGTTTCTGCCTTTGGCAAGGTAAAGTTTTTGTCTAGAAGATTAGCCACAGGAGCCGACATATGCTTTAAATCGAACCAGGAAAACTGGAAATACCGTTCATTTGCTTTATAAATAAGATGGTGTTGTTAAGATAAAGATATATTTTTAGGAGGAATTAAGAACTTGAGGGACGCTCCTGAGGACATATCATTTATGGCCGTGCTGAACGGATGGGTTGACGTTGACACTTTCTTTTTGTTAGGGTAGGTTTTTTATGTCACAGTTATTCTCATTATGATCATCCGAATTTAATTAACTGTATAATTAATTTTAATTTTAAGTGGTATGGCATTGTGTTACTCAATTTTGAAAAAGAGCAATGGAAAACGTTATCTGAA
The DNA here is from genome assembly GCA_019434445.1 of Phalangium opilio. NCBI lineage: Eukaryota > Metazoa > Arthropoda > Arachnida > Opiliones > Phalangiidae > Phalangium > Phalangium opilio. Next base: position 276,526 of record JAEQBA010003348.1, read on the forward strand.
TGTGGGATTCTATTTGTTTCATAGATATTGGAGGTATTTGAAACTGGATTCCAAATCGTATATTAATTTTTTTAATGCAATTAAATTATAGTTAAATATACTGTTTAATATTCAGGCTAGCTCCGACGTTCGCGTTAGTACTGGCGTTCACATTCTTAACGCCCTTATTGAGTTCTGGTCCACTTTGGCACGATGTCGTTGAGGCAGAACTTAATCGATGTCATTTGAGTTGGTGGCGTTCCCTCCTGTTCATCAGTAATTGGTACCCTCTTGGTGAATTGGTAATATAAAACTGGGATGTTTAATATTGTTAAGAATTACTCAGATGTTTTCGCATTATTTCATCAGTGTATGCAACCAACATGGTACCTCAGTTGCGATTTTCAACTTTACCTTATCGCGCTTGTCATTTTAGTACCTTTGCTTAGGTAAGTCATTAACATGTTTTAATTAATTTAATGAAGATTGTTTTAATTAGGGAATTTCTATTTAGATGGCCATCGATTGGTTTATTTGTCAATTTCTTTATGATGTTCGCATCAGGAATAGTCTTGGCCATAATTACAATGTACAGGGGATATCCGCCTTCTATGACCCATGTTGGACCAGACGCAAAGTATGCAGTTTTAACTAACTTTTAAATTCTTTGAAACACGCTTATAAATTGTTATAATATATTAGGTTTATTGAGCAAATGGCGTTCGAAATCCACTGGAAACCTTACACCCATCTGGGTCCATATTGTGTTGGTATTGCTTTAGGTTACTTAGTCTACAAGCAGAAGGAATTCAAAATTAAACCTGTAAGTTATTAAAATAGTTATTACCTTTCCATAGTTCAAATTTATTTTTTGAATACAGTACATGGTTGTTCTTGGCTGGCTTTCGGCAACGACATGCGCCATGGCTGTCTTGTATGGCGCCTACGATTGGAATAACGGTCACATGCCAAATGAAATGGTGACAGTTACATACGCATCGTGTCATAGAACTGCTTGGGCGCTGAGCGTCGCTTGGGTCATATTTGCTTGCATCTATGGCGTTGGTGGTAAGTTTAAAGTTCAAATGTAGACATTTAAATTGGTCCTAAAACTCGAAACAAACAATATTTGAAGGAATCGTGAACAGTTTCCTATCCTGGAAGCTATTCGTTCCTCTAAGTCGATTGACCTTTTTGATGTACTTGACCCATCCCGTTGTCATGATGGTTCGAATCGGTTCTATACGAGAAACGCACCATTTTGGACATTACGCTCTGGTATGTTCCAATGGGTTTCATTAGTAAGACACTTCACCACAAGAAGAGACTTAGCATTTTGTCATTGACTGGCTTCTTAGAGCCTAGATCACCAGATATGGTACATAACTATTGTATTTTTGTTTTTCAGTCATATTTTTTCGTGTCTCATACTGTCTTCACTATCGGCGCTGCTTTCCTTGGTTCCCTATTTCTGGAATGGCCGTTTGCCGGACTTGAAAACGTGTTTCTAGGCAAGGGCACTAAAGTGACAGTCCGCGGTGGTACTGGTAGAAACCAACGATCCGATGGACGCACCAAAGACTGCGTTCTCGAAAAACCCCACGGAGTTATCAATATTAAGGTTAATGGCGTAACCAGACCGACTTCCGCGTTGCCATACGTTAAAAACGGCGGTCATATCAAACGGTTCACGGTTCCTTCACCACCGGATGAAGGTGGTGTTTACGTCGTTGGTCCAGCATTGACCAATAATCAGACGGATGCCATTGTATCACGTCTGTAAAAAATGGAACCTCAAATCGCTATAGTTTTTAAAAATTCTGGGGAAATAAGAGTAGCGCTATCAGGGCCTTTAGAAATGCCTACGGTTAATGTAGTTAAGTGACAAAGATGCTGGTAAATCATTAGAATTTTTCATACATTTGTTGTTAGTGATGAATGAAAAAATAAATAAAGTTAGGCTTTTAAATTTGCCGCTAAAGGATAATATCGCACACTACGCCATCTATGAGAACCGTCCAAGTACGACTCTGATCACACAGATCTTGGGCTCTGATCAGCATGGGAATTAAGGCGGTGGCACAGAGCAAATGACCAGTTTAAAAATTAAAATGGAGGGGGGTCAGTGGTCCACTTGACCACTAATAAAATTCAAGGGTAGCTAGAGTCCAGACATTATCTTAACTATTTTAATTATCCCCTTCTATAGTTTAGCAGACGACACGCCCTGGTCAATGGTCATGGACCAGTTTATTTATTCTAGACCAGGGGGTCGCTGGCCCAATGTCCAGTTTAAAAAAAATCCTTATTTCCCACCCTGGCTCTGATTATTTGTATCTTTGCCGGTTTGTACAGTGATTTACTGGAATTTCGGAGCAGCCCCATAGCTTCTTAGTTTTTATTTCCAACCACAATATCAATAATTCTACTCAACTCATGTATATATAGGACATTTTAAAATTTTATTGGACAATGCCCAGTGTCCTGTGCTTATTTCCGGCCCTGTATATAGCGAGAGTAGCTCGTGTCGTTGAGCGCGTGATCGAGTTGGCTATGATATCCCGCATTTCTGGCTTCTGCAGTTCTGCTTTCGCTCGCTTTCGTAATTTTTGGAATTTCATGACGGAGGTAAGGTAAGCTAACCAATTTGTTATTAATTATACATTAGAATTAATTTAAATTTACAGAAATAACTAATTAGGCCTATGCATGCGTTAATTTAAGTAAAATTATGTAGCTCATTGAGATGTTTATAAGCGCGTTACAATGACTTTTAGGCAAACCTACCTTTATGGTATCTTTTATGTATGTTATCCTTAAGCCTTGGCTAGAAAATGGAGGGAACTGAACTTGAATTATACACAAAAGAAACTCGTTTAAACGGTTTTCGTGAATGAATTGAATTTGGTTTATTTAAAGTTGAAAATTAATTAACGTGATTAGGATAAGTGCGGCAAAAATAATTTTAACCTTTAACATTTTATTTCACAAGTGTATTATACTTTGAAATACCAAAGTATAGGCCTATAGGCAGTCAATAACAATCCCATTTAATTTAATCAACATTATCATCAGAAACATTTCTGATAACTTTTAAAAACGCCTCTACTTGAATGTTAAACTTATCATCCTCAATACTTTCAACCAAATACTTGCAACTACTTTTCAAATCTTCGTTTTTAAGTAAAACTTGCGCTTTCATAATGTCGCATTCCCAATCTTGATTAATATCATCCTTGGTAAAATAATCGAAAGGAATTTTAATCGATTTAACATCGATATTATTATCGATTTCCCAATTGAAAATGAAACATTTTAAACCGAGTAAAATATTAATCGGTATTTTTTCATTTTCAATCAATGCGTAATTCAAAAATTTAAGATTGGCTAAACACAACAATTTAGCTGAGAAATCGTGTCGCAAATACGGTTTTTCGACATAGAACATTTGACGCATAATTAGGCCTTGGGGGGATTCAACCGTATGTCTTATGAACTTTCCTTCGATACTTATAAACCGAAAATATTTACTCTTTCGTAACGATACAATGGTATCACTTGGAAAACCATTATCGTTCATAATTATTATCGGTTTAAAATGCAAGTTAATCGATTCAAACATGACGTAACCGGGTCGATTATCGAAGAAAATTTTACAAACTAAAACGCAATGCGGTGATAAAAAGCTCATATGGTAATTATCCGAACGTAATTCGCGTAATTTAGGTAATTTATCTGCGTATTTATCGTCAGTCGTTGACGATGCCATATATAAACAGTTCTTAAAATCGGGGTAATCTACGGTCATGTCTTCGATTAGTAATTTACGTATTTTCAAACTTCGTCCGATACAATTATTCACGTTTTCGTTGACTTGTATTGGATATCTCGAGTAACATTCTTGGACTGTTAAGGGACTATTTGATTTGTAGAATTTGTAAAAGTCCGATGGAGGTGATTGGGTGTTGTGTAAATGGTTTTCCAAAACGGCTTTGATCGAAACTTCTCCACGGTTTACGAATTGTCGTAGTTCCGATATGTCATTGAAGGTTAAATGTGGTGGGATGTTGTCGGACCAGAAGTTCGGGTTTGCAATGTCCATCGCTAGAGAAATGTGCTAGAAATAGATCACGTGAACACAAGCATAAGGGAATGAAGATCACCGAAAGAGAGTGTCTGATTTTGCTCCTAAAGTGCTGCGTGTTTATATCATCTATATCTGTATAAATCAAAGTCCTGATTGACCGACTGACTGACTGATAATCAAGGCCCAGCCCAAACCGCTTGTACTAGAAGGCTGAAAATTTGCAGGAACGTTACTCATAAGTAGTAGGCGCGTACTAAGAAAGATTTTTCCAATCCGCCGCCATCTTAATAAATGGCGCCCAGAAATGTAAAAAAAATCTTCTCTGTGCAACAAAGTCCGCGCTTTTCAACCGATTTCGCAAATATTTAGTACATTGGTTTCCTTTAATCTATAGACGGGCTGAATGGTCTTTCGGGTTCGATTTGTTGCCATCTTTTTAAATGGCGGCCAGAAATTTAAAAACCCTTCTTTATGGAGTAATGTCCGCGTGAAAAGTTATAACAAAAAATGCATCCCTAGGGGCTGACGGGCAAAGCCGAGTGCCTTCGCTCCTAGGGTGCTACAGAAATATTAGTCATCAGTAAAATCTACCCATTCTTTATATCATTTTGATGGAAGTTCTTATTACACGCGGTTAACAGCTAGTATACATATAATTCCCTTGTTTTAAAGGCCGATGTTTGGACACCCGTACCTACGTAACGAAATGTTTTAGACAAACACCTTCTAATTTACTGCATACTTGTCAGAAACACATTGTATGTTTAAACGTTATCGCACCAAACGAAGAGCCGTGTTATTGAAGCTTTTATTTCATACTGAACTAAGTGCCATGCTGATATGGTACAAATCAGAAATAAGATAGTTCTCTGCTTTATACATATTATACGAAAATTCTACCTTCAATAGCTTTGGAAAAAACTCTTTCACGAGCAAATCAGACACCATGTAGCGCTTCTCAATCTACTTGGCTCCATATTTCTCACTCCATTGTTAGTATTACAGACAGGGATATTCACGATTTGCAAGGCGCTTATAATCACGATAGAACATAATTTTTACCTTTGTCGTCGTTCTTCAACTTCAAAGTGGTCGTAAACGAAATCAGCTAGCTAGCAGGCTTATGAAGGATAGATATCCCAATTATAATTACTTCGGATGTTTCCGTCTTTCATTTGTTTTATTTATCGCACTGTTTATAACGCCATTATCTACAAAAAATAGAACATTCATTAATTGGATCAAGGTTGATTGTTATTGATTTTGGTTCAAGTTTATTAGTTTATTTCTATGTTTTTACAGAAATTAATGATAATTTTTGGAATTCCGCCTTTTAATAAAGCTTTTCCAAGAAAAGCTGTTATCTAGTTTAGTTTCTTGTTGAATTACAGCGGTACAAGGGTTTAGAAGATTCCTAAATCAATGTAATCGAATGGATTTTATTTATTTAATTGCAAAGGAACTTAAAAAAATTGCTTTTTTAGTGTTAAGAAAATATTCGTGTGTTTATAACATTGATGAGTTCTATTTTTAAATATTGTAACCCGTTTTAGTAGTGATTTTTGACTTATCGTTCGAAACTATTCTTTGTGTCAAACTGTGTGGAAATTGTCAAAGAACAATCCATGGGGTTAAACCTACAACATTTATTTACAGAGATATGTACTCCGACACATTGATTTGCCCCTAAAACAATTGTCACACATGTTTAGTAATTAGGACTTACACTTTTACACATTTAATAGTACACTCCTTCTAGATAAAGGTTCAATAATCTTGTTGGATTGAAGCCTATTGAAGAGAGATATGTGTTGTTTACATATTTGAATATTTCCATGCTTTATTGCCCCCTTTTTTTTTTGGAAGTCTTATTATAAAATTATTTTTGCAGCTAACACTTCACGCGTTACTATGAGACATAGACAAACTTGCGTGTACAACATGATCGTTAACTTATAACACACAATAGCTATACACTATGTTATAAAGATTAACTCCATGTGGGTGTCGTCTTATCACTCTTTTTCCTGTTTTCGACTTCTTTTTCAAAATCAGAAGCCAAACGGCATATTCCAATATTAAAGCCAATGCAGCGATGACGTTTCCCATGTAGTACAGAGATAGAAGGCTTTCTATTTCCTTCACGGATATTGTTGAAAAATCATCACGTGGCTGTTTCCATTTGATTAGATCGATCGAGTATCGTGCTTTGTAGTAGTGAATGAATCTCAGGTCATTTTCCGCGACTAACTCTAACCTGAAACGTAGTTGACGAAGGGTTAAAGGTGACAAAAGCTACTCTTTTGTTTCTTTAGCCTTACATCAGGTTGACTTTCTCCATGAAGTTCGACTGTGAAAAATTGGGTGAAACAGCGTGAACCAAGAGGCCCTTGTCTATGGGCTTCGAGAAATAGTATTTGTTTGCGTATTGTATTTTATTTTCCATTTCTTCATTTGAAATCAGAAGAAATTGAATATTCATTGAGCCAATGACCATGAATTTCTTGTCGCCATCTTCATTTTGGACGATATTCGCGAACTCCTGTCCCAACAGCGCATTTTCTGGCGGGAGTATTGAACTGTCTGGAATGCCGCTGAGCATCTTACTGTAGCGCTTCTCGTTTCTTTTGGCCTAATTGTCAAAAACTCTTCTCATAAGGAACTTGGTAGGCCTACTTAAAGGGAGGGTTTAAAGAAAAATCAAGTGATTTTCTTTGATCCATTCTTCTACTAATTATAAGACCTATCTGGGTAGTGAAACATACCAGGAAATATCTTCGATTGATTTAAATTCAAAATAGTTTGAGATTTCATAGCTAATTTGAAATTAGCACCTTCGACCAATCGCGTTCGTGGCAAGCTATCGTGTCGAATGAAGCTTAGCGCGAGATTTGATAAAAGTTGAGCACGATGTGACGATTTTGGCGCGAGATATAGAACGTGCTACTGGATTTAGGTGGAAAGCTTTTTCTAAAGTGTAGTATTTGTTCGCGTATTGTATTTTATGTTAATAAATTATCACTGTCCCAAGGACAATGAATTAAATTCCATTTGCCTCCTTAAATCATTAAATTCAATAATCATAGACGTCGAAAATGAAAGAAAAAACTATTGGTGCCGATTGGTGAGAAAGGAAAAATCGACGTGCAAACTATTAGTATTTGTGGTTCGCTCGATACGGAAAATGAAGAGTATTTAAGTATGGTTTCCGATCTATTTGTGTTTTTATGCACTCACTTTTTCGCGCAAGGACGTTAACTCGTCAGAACCCTCCCAGAACCAGACGTTGTGAAAATCCTGTTTGACGAGTTGGTCTACGGTGTCCACAGTATCGTATTCCTTCTCGGTGAAATCCGACTTGAGGTTGCCTGATATTTCGAAGAAAATGAAAGTGGTCGCGATCAACCAGGACATGGCCGCCACGCGCCAAGTGATCGCTTTCTCGACACGGTTATACGCTGTGACCAGAATTGCAAGTCGAATTTAAGGAACGGTCTTATTACACCATTTAAATTCGATATATGCTTACGTTCGTAGAAAAAGAGGAGTAAATTATTCCAGATCATTTCGACTAAAATGGGGAGGAATGGTCGGCCATTTTGATTTTTGGGCGTGGCCAAAGCCAAGAGGATCGACACTGCCAATAGACTCGCCAGCCAAAATATCGAGAACTACAGTTAATGTTGAAAGAAATTGTTATTGTATTTCCTTGGATTATACGGATTAAGTTTAAGGTACTTGTCCTTCCATGTTGAGGAAAGACAGAGATGGTTTCTTGGTCATTTTCGGAATTGAAGAGACGATAAAGGTCGATACTGAATCTAAGACGCTCGTCATTCCGCATTTCATCACCGGAGAATAGAAATTATTCAGTTGTATAGGAAATAAAAGCATGTCCAATGCCTGCCAAATGAATTTAAACATTGGATGAAATGTTACCGAATGTTATAATATATGTCGCTTCAACATGCAGCTATAGAACTTGGAGCAAAATTAATATACGCTGTGGTTTAGTCTTTATTTTTGGAATGCTGAACATGAAATACTAGTAACAATGAACAGTAATGGAAATAAGGGAATTTTCGTAAATTCATAAATAAAATATTTTTGAAAAGAAATTGTAATTGTGTTAATAAATAAAATTCCTGAGGCGGATATCAGTCGGTTTTTGCACAAAAAATAATTTTGAAGTATCATTATTTCCTAATTTGGTATTTTTTACCATATCGTTTTCACCACTTAGTAAATTCTACTCATGAACACTGCTGCGGTTTTGTCGGGATAGGCTTATTTATTTCTATGTTAGAAACAAACACCTGAAGGGCAAGGGAAACGATTTCAGAGGGTTCTCACCTCTGGCAATTCACCCTTGACCCTCACTGTCTTCAGCTCGTTCAGAGGTAAAGGCACCACAACGACGCTTTGATGAAAGTATATATATGTTATTAAAAGACCAGTTTAAGAAGAATATGCTTTCAGAACATCACCTCATGTTGAACCTTTTTTTGTAATACTCCACTGTCGAAGCGTAGAGTTTATCAGTGAAATCAAAACCCACGGTTTCCTTTCCAAGGGAAAATAATGAATTTTGACAAAAGCAAATGAAAGTTTCATAAATTATCTTCATTTATCATTGTTGCAACTCGTTCGAATTATTCTTACCCGAACTACTCCCATCCGCATATTGTTCATGTTGACCTGTAATACTTAATTGGATTAAGATGTTTGGAATATTTTTCAACGCACCAATGCAATCTTTCATACTTTATACGTGGATATGTATAAAAAATAACGTATTATGGATTCCTGACTCTCGCATTCCGCTTAGACGCCCGTTCAGCTGAAACCAAAATATGACTTGTAACCCCCTCTCTCAAACCTTGTGAGTGAGAGTGAGAGTGAGAGTGAGAGAGAGAGAGAGAAATTCGCCTTTTTTCTGTCTGCGCATGGGCGAAATTTCAAACCCACCACTAACGATTATCCGGAGAGAGATAGTTCCTATTCCTGCGTCACCTAGCTACTTACGCCTCGATTTAGAGGCACCTCACATCCGTTGGTGGAACGCTGGCCGGCTTTTTGGCTTAGTTGGCAATCCATATAGCCAGACGACAAAAACTTGACATATACCACTTGGTAGTATTTAAGAACTGTGGAACCGACTAATTTTTCAAATCCACTATTTTTGCAAAGATTGTAAATTTTACGCTCCAGTCACGAATACCGGGTCGATCTGCGTAGCTTTAAAATGCGTTTTCTCCAAAGTACATATTTAACTGTTTACATTTTCAGCACGATATATTTTGCGCATGCTTGAACTTGAAGTAATAATGATTATTTTACCGCATTGCAGCGAAAAGAAACATTCGTGAGCTAAGCTATTTCACTAACATAAATCGACACGACAATACGCGAAGGCAATTGCCTTAATTCCTTACAGATTTTAGCGGTTGGATTACTTTTAAGCCTGACTCCTGAGTTAAAATCTTTATCGTGTTTAAGTTGACCTGATTTCGTCTAGGCTAGATCCACTCATTTAGGTAGTTCATTTTATTTTTTTTAGCAAAAGCATAGGCATACAGGGTGTTTTTGATAAGTATGTCATATATTGAAAGGTGTGTTCTTTGGGTGAGACTGAGTTAAAAGTGTCAAGAGAACATGGGGTCTAAAATATTTAGTTTCGGAGGTACGGGCCCCTAAACATTGATTGCCCCCTAATAACAAGGGAATTGACTCACATGGGGAGTAAGACTATCACAGTGCCGATCTTGTTTAGACAATTTCAATAGCCTCCAATCTAAGAACGTTAATGATCCCATCCTTTATCTAGCAGAAGTGTACGGTTAAAGGTAGAAGTGTGTCTAAGTAGGTAATGTAAAAGCGGTGTGAGGTGTAGTAGCACAAAAGTGGACATTTTGAACAATACCTATAAATAAGGATGTGAACTTTTTGCGAATGAAAGAAACGTTGATTGTTAACTCTTTAGAAATAATAAGTACTAACTAGCAACCCTAAGCACCTCTCGAATAAGAAGTCTTAATTTGAATCGCGTGACAAGCAGTTGACACGTTAGAGCCAATCAGGTCTTCATATACATTTGTGAGTGAATCCCTTAATATAAGTGAAATAGACCCGACTATACGTGGAAGCGGTTCGTAATTTTACCAGATTATAGCTCTCGCACGCTCAAGGTCTTATTGATTTAATTTATTGTATTTGCCGCTTGAGGAAAGGCGCGTGATTTAAGCGGTTAAACTTACACAAATCGACCCGACTTGATGCCAAGTTCGTTATGTTGCGACACTTTTAAAAAGTAAAATAGTATCTAACAAAGAAATCAATTTTATTTTCATTTTTCGCAAAAGCATTTGTGAGCTACATTATGTATTCAAATTAGCAGACGCCACTAAACCAATGGCGGTGCAGTGGTCCAGGTTTTATGACTAAATATAATGTTAACTATTTTGTAATAACAGATAATTTATTTTTTTTAACATTTTTCCTTTTATATTTAAAAAAAATGCCGTTCTTTTAGGTGTAATGTTTCCTTTCCCTTAACATTAAGAGTTTTAACTTCTTGTCAGCGGCCATAAAAGATAATTGAGATTAACTCTACGGGGACGTCGTCGTCTTGAGACTTTTCTTCTAGTTCTCAACTTCTTCGCAGATATCAGAAGCGAAATGCGTTTTCAAGAATTAAAGCCATACCGCGATGACGTTTCCCATGTTGTACAGAGAAAGAAGGCTTTCGATTTCCTTCACGGATATCGGAGAAAAATCGTCATCTTTCTGTTTCCATTTTATCAGATCGATCGCGTATCGCGCTTTGTAGAAGTGATGAAATGTCAGGTCTGTTTCTCCGATTAACTCTGCCCGCAATAATGAAGAAGTGTTAAAAGTGACAGAAGCTGCTCCTTTGTCAAATCTTACATCAGGTTAAATTTCTCCATGAACTTTGATTGCGAGAAATTGTAGGAAACAGAAAAACCAAAAGCTGATCGTCTATGGACGGCGAAAAGTAGTATTTGTTCGCGTATTCTATTTTGTTTTTCATTGCTTCATTTTCAATCAGAAAAATTGCATTATCAGGGTCCCTACGACCATGAACTTTCTCTTGTCACCGAAGCTTTGCGCGACTGTGACAACTGTTCTCCAATAACCCCATCTTCAATTGGTAGTA